>JAPMOB010246470.1:0-17928 GCA_029875015.1 Lepomis gibbosus | reverse complement strand
TCGAGTCTGACCCTCACACCGCGCAGGAAGATTAACAGTTAGCGGTCCGAGCTGACGAGCTGAAGACAGGCAGGAATGGAAGAAATGCTTTGAGGTGGCCACACACCCGCTGACTGTACGAGGTGAATAAACTCGAGTTGGAGAAAACGCTGGTGACAGACAGGAACAGATCAGAGTCTGGATTCCTCATCTTGCTTTCCCGTCTCACACCGCAGACGTGCGCTCGGTCTACACACCGTCATCCTCCCGTCTTTGGCAAAGAAAAGAAAAGATGAAATGAAGTGAAAGAGGAGAGGCATGGCGGTGAGTTATTTCAAAGGACGGGTCTGGGGCTGCGTCAGGGGTGAAGGAAAGGCAGAATTTTGACAGCTTGAGTCTTGAGCAGAAAAAATAAAATCAGCCCTTCCTCTCTGTGAAATGTGCCAACACCGTGGAAATGGAAGAGCACTAATTCTAAAGATAAATGTTATCGCAGTAGTTTGTCTTAAAGCACATCGCACATGTGGTTCCCTGGATAGATTTACCACCTAAAGCTTAGGGGAAAAACTGTCTAAATGTCAAACTGTATGTGAATTAACTTTATTTTTACAACCAGGCTCTTGTATGTATGTTTCTAGCTTACTTAAATGGGTAGCAATCTGGGAAATAGGTGTCCATTCCCAGTATTTCTGAGTTGATCAAAATCAAACGACTAACTAAATTAACTTTTACTCTGGTTTAATTAAGATCCCATAGTGATTAATGCACCAGTATCTCTTCTGTTACTCCTTAACTCCAACTGTATTTCATATGATGACAAATCAAAGCAAAGTACAATCATTTTACGCATGCTTTAGTAAAACAATTAACTGGATTGTTCCAAAAAAAGGGCCACAATTCTGCATCTGAGATATTTTTCTAGACAATGGTTTTGTTTGTGTTTATGTGTCTTTATTCATGTTACAAACACTTTGACAACCCATCAGAGAAGCAGCATTTCTAGCTAAAGATAAGATGAAGGAAAGTGTATTTATGTACTAGTAAAAACGTGATGAATGTTTCTCTGCTTTGTTAAAAGGTCCAAACACATAAAACCAATAACTAACGGAAACACACACATACACACAGCCATGTGTTTTACCAAGGTAGTCGTCGAAGGAGAACTTGTCATTGTCCCAGACCTGGATTGTCAGTTTAGGAGGCAGTTTAGTCTCAGCTTTATCTATACTCCAGAAATGTTCCTGCAGACACACAGAAATACCAGAGGGAAATAAAGGAGAAGAGGTTAGGTTTTTCCATTTTCTAGCAGCAAGCAGTCTTTCTGTGATCTATATTGACTCTTTGTGTGTTTGTCTTAACATTTAGGTATATATACTGTACATTTGAAGCTACACTTTTGTTCTGAACTTAAGTAGAAGACTTCAGATAACCCCCAAAAGTTTACGTGCATGAAAATAAAGAAAATGATGATCTGGACACAACAAAAAACATTACTTTTGTCTCAGAAGCAGGGTTGTGGTCAACAAAGAAGCGAGGAAGCATGTCTACCGGCAACTCTGATGAAATCACGATTTTCAGTCTGTTTTATTTCTAAAGCAGTTCTTTCATTGATGGTGGTTGTTTCTCAGACCTTGTGTCCGGAGAACTGATGAAACCGTGTTGAAGATATTGAGCTTGACGCGGGAGCATGCATGAATTAGCAGTGGATGACACTTGATTGTCTATCTCATGTACTGCTGTTCAGATACAGTGACAGTTTTAGCAAATATGACAAAACGTTATTTAAAAAAGAACACCCTACTTTAACCTTAAAAGTGAAAAAACATTGTGCGTAGCATTAGTTCAGGCAGCAACGAGGTCAAGCTCAGCTCTCAGTCATAGTGCATCAGCTGATGGGAGCCCATGTCATGTCAAACCCACATCATCCCTCATTGGCAAAGCCATACAAAGCATCTTATTTAGGCCGCTTTAGCCTGCCTACCTTTGCTGCTTTCTGTAAGATGCTAGTAACTCACCGCCTCCCCAGCTTCAGGCTATTCCTGACCAAGTATTTCTGTATTTATTTATTGCTGCTCTATTCTGTACCCTTGGGGGTCTTTGCTGCTGCTTTCCCTTCCTCGGCCTTTCCATGTATGCACATGGTGAGGGAAATACGCCGCCAAACATAAATACTACAAGCAAATAAAGTATTTTATGATGTCCTGACTGAAATGTATTCCATGAACATCTGAGCGTTTATTTAAAATGTGACTTTATCAAACATCATTCAGACAAAATCCCAAACCTCCCCTTAAACGGTTTCTAAACATTTTTACAGCTCATCTCTTCTTTTTTGTTTAAGTGCAGTTGTTAATGCAACAATAAGTTATTTTTCTTTTCTTTAATACAGTTTCAGAAACTTGGATGATGAGATGGAAGAGAGGTGAGACGCTCTGAAAAACGTGTTACCAGGCTCCTTTCAGTTTGGAGCAGCACTCCATCGACACATCACTCACTACATCACCACTGCCACACTGGAGCTGTAAGTGTGTGTGCGTATGGACACACGTTCTCTATGCACACACGTCTTTATTGGTGCAATAGTGTGTGTGTGTGTGTGTGTGTGTATTAGACTATTATCACCTCTGGTAAATTCACACTAAACTGCCAGACAGTATCTGATCCTGTCTCACCTTTGTGCTAATGGGCTTAACTTTGTAGCTGGTGCACGCTGAGTTTCCTCTTTCCATTCCCTCAGCCGTGCTTTGTATCTGTGTGTGAGACTCTTGCCGGTTGTTATGTTGAATAAAAAAAAACGGCTTTTCACACCTGAAATAAAATAGGTCCCCTGTGATTTTCAGCAAATGTCAATACGCCACTGTAACGTCTCTAAAAATACTTGGTGAGGAGGTTTTCCACAAACTGAAAGCTGCACTTGCCAACTTCACACATCGGCAAACTGAATTCTCTTTCTGAAATTTATGGCCTTTGCTAATAACCAGGACAGGTGATGATCGATTTAAAGCAAAGTGAGGAGAGAGAGAGGCTTTAGGAAAAACATATCACAGTCTCAAAAAGTTTTGCCTTTTGATTAGAGAATTCCCGCATGCTGGTTTCCTGCCTGACTCCGCTTTGGGGTTGATCCTCGGCGTCTCAAGTTAGAAGGAATGAGAATCACTATCTTGATTTACACTCATGAGACAGGTCTGTCCGTTCATTTGCCAGAGGGCAACCAAATGGCAAAACTGTCTTGCTAAAGTCTACTATTTGTAGATTCAACATTCCAAACTCTAAATGACACGCCCATATAAGCACAAGTTTCTTTATTAAGTATACAGATGCCACATGTGCAAAAAAGTCTTCTCATTTTACATCATTAACCCCATGGGCAGGTAATGTACTGGGAAAAATGGAATAAGAAAAGCAACGTCTTGCCTTTTGATTACTGTCAAAATGTTGGAATATGCTGAGTGTCTGTTATAGTGTTTTTTACATGTTGTCAAGAATTTCAGCTTACTCTATTTTAGATGATTATGAATGAATAACCACACAAATTCTGACTTTTTCCTCTGAGGTTGTCCGCTGAATCTGCCTCTCAAAATGTCAGAAATGCTTGGTATATTTCTGTAATTCTACCCTTGATAATGATGGATTATAAGAGGACAAAAAAAGTCTTCTAGCAGCAACAATGCATCCGATTTGAGCAAATATGATTTTTTTTTAAAACTGCTCCGTGTCTGTCTGTATGTTTAAATGACAAATGGACTCCTCTCTTCAGCCTGCGTTATGACTTCACACTGACTCTCTAAATCAGAGTCTAAATCCACATCATGCTCTCACACTTCATAACAACACACATAAACACTGAGAGTAAACACACTACACCCTGTGTGTGTGTGTGTGTGTGTGTGTGTGTGTGTGTGTGTGTGTGTGTGTGTGTTCACCTCTTGGCTCACTTTGTCCACACACTCTGTCCAACTATATTAAGTTATCACTTCACAGCCCTCACAAGCAGGGGTGGGATGCTGTATATGAGTGTGTATGTGTGTGTGTGTATATGAGTGTGTGTGTGTGTGTAACTGCACTCTGCAATATCTAACAACATCAATCAACTTTCGTTTGGTTGCCAGCATGCTAAGTACAGAGTCTTGTTCAGTCTTCTCCCTCATTTCCTCAATCCATCTTTCTCCATCTCTCTGTTTCTCTCTATTGGCATAATTGTTAAGTTAAATTATTGCCAAAGGTAAATTACATATTGTTGAAGGCAATGAACATGTACGTTTAAATAAGAAAAAGTACTAAACAGAAGAAAACAATAATCTACAGGCTATTCTCTTTCTTTTTTATCTGTCCGCCACTCAGTCCTAGCAGCTACATCACATAATTAAAGATACTATATGAAAAAAACAAGAAATGTGACCCAAAACATCTTGAACAAGTTTAAAAATGTGAGATTTTTTTTCTGAAATGATTTGCAGACTGAAATGGATTTAGTCGATGCACAGTGTCATCGTTTCATTTATTAATTTCACTAATTTATTTACTGATACATGGCCTGTGTGAAGTCCTGCATTTATTTTTTTCCTTTGAATAGAGAAGGTTTCTGTTCTGATATAATCAGTATATTTACATTTACAATAGATCAGACTACTACTATGTGCAATGTCAAAACAGTAGTGACGTACCCACAGATGTTTATTAAGCCTAGTTCACACAATGATTTAAATCCTGATTTGCATGTCGCAGAGCAAATCGGGGCAAATCAGGGAGCGCTCCATCGTTATGTTGAACTACTCGAGATCACATCGAACAGACAATTTTCTGACATTTTATGAACCAAACAATTAATCGATTATTCGCGAAAGTAATCAACAGATTAGCTGACAATGAAAATCATCATTAGCTGCAGCCCTAATTTGCACACATTTGTGGGGACTGTGTTGGTATTATGTCTGACAACAGCTTTAGTTGTATTGATGTACATTCCCTTTTACTGTCCGTCCAATTTTCTGTGCTGCCCTCCACAATTTAACATTTCAAGTCGCAAGTTAACATTACAGTATAAATAAATAAAAAAACAATTACTACAAGTGTGACAAAGTCAGAAGACTAAAGGTAAAATTTCAATTAAAGACCGAATCCAGAGGAAAACACAGATTAGGTTTTTCTGAGTTAAAGTAATCGAGCTGCACAAGAGCCAGTGTTGATAGTGCTGCTGATCAGTCCCTCTGACTCAGTCATTATATCACCAACCGCTGAGGTTTCTGGCTTCATAAACTCCGCTTCTGGCTCCAGATCTGTTTTGGAGTAAAAGCTCTCCACCCAGCAGAGATTTTATTTAAAACTCCCTCCTGTCTTTTCAGCTGCTCACTGATTGAGGATGCTGCTACGAGCGAGCGAACGCCATCGTAAAACATGTCGGCTAAAGAGCCTCGTTTCCACGCCAAGAAAAGCAAATGACAGCCGTGTTGTTATTCCAGTTTTCAGTGCGATGTTGTTTTAGCTCTTCGCTAGAAGTTTCTGTTGAGCCTCAGAGATTCAACAACGTCTAATTCATTCCTCTTTCTTGTAGAAATGTCACTTCATTATTTTTGTTAATTGCAGGCCCCGGTGGATTATTCAGAGGGCAGAAAATCTGTTGACCTCCTGCTTTCATTTATTTACATTTGGAAGGGATGTATGCAGGTTCATTAAGGTTAGAAATGACACGAAAGCACAGAATAACACTAGTTACAGGTAAGTACAGTAGCTTATGTTATATAACAAAATAAAGCAAACGTGTTTGCTTTGTTAGATTTGGGTCACATATTAAGGAGCACATTTTTAGGTCCAATAAAACTTGTTGGGCCCACTAGGATTTCCAGTCGACGGTCTGTACAGTTGATGTTAAAAATATGAAGTTCATTAAAAGACTGGCGATATTCTATATTTTTTGTAGACAAATTCATTGAAAAGACCAACACCATCCACGTGTTTCTTCCCTAACCAACACATTCTCATCTGAGGGGATGAAGTACTGACGCTTAGACAAAGCCTGACAAAGTGTCGGTATCTGACACACAAGGTATCGTTCAGCCTTCTGTATGAGATGCCTTTTTATCATGCGGTATATATGCAGTGTGTTAGTTAGGTTCAGGAAAGGATTGTGTTTGGGTTTGAAATAAGTACATTAAGTGGCAACAGTTGGATTTCCTTGAACGCCCAGGGCATCTCTTGCGGACGCTGAAGGGTACCTTGTGAATCAAATACAGACACTTTGTCAGGCTTTCTCAAAGCGTCTGAATTTCCCGTACTGTGATGAGACCGGGCTCCTCAAACTCAAGCCCATTGGTTCCTAAGATAAATCTTCACATATAGCTCACAAATATATAGTTTAATTTTTTTAAAGGCTCAGGAATTTCTTAAAACAACTACAAATACTGCATTTGTTGGGGACATTTTTTTAGCAGTGGATGAATCCACATTTGGAGCTGTAGTGAACATTTCTAGCAGCAGGACGGTGTACGTGGGATTGAGTTAAAATAAACTACAGTGTGTGTGTGTGTGTGTGTGTGTGTGTTCATGGTGATAAAGGAACATGTCACCCAGTGCAGCAGTGTGGCTCACTGATGTGTTTTAAAGAAGTTCTAAAACACAGTGGAGCTCTATGGCTAAGAGGAAGAGGATATACTGAATCAGGCTTTGCTACACACACACATTAAAAAACTGACCTTCTGTGCTTAATATTTAACATAACAGTTTTTCTCAGTCGCTTTGGTATATTTCTCGAATCATCCTTAACATTTGCAAAAGTAGTTTCATTTCTTGAAACAGATCATACAAACAGCTCAACACAGTGAAAGTCTGTAACTTGCTCAGAATCCTTACTCTTTCTCTCAAAAGCAAATCTTTATGTCAGTGAAAAGTCCTTCTATCATTGTTTACCAACAAAATAGTCAAAATAGTTTAGCCATGCTGTCAATAAACCAGTGTACTACTTACACTGTAAGTATTTTCTGATGTAAGCTATGGGACACAGTTACACTTTCACTGTTTGTACTGTAATTTGTTGACAGAACATGTCATTGTGATACAGAAAAGAAAAAGACAAGACTGTTTTGGAGCACTGCATAGCACATCTGGAAAAATTACGAAATTACAAATGTAAACATGGGAAACACCCTTAGGCTGATGTTCCTGTCTGTCAGGCCCCAGATTCTCATCCATCACAAAGGATATCTTCACTAATTTAGGACACATTTACCAAAAAAATAGAAAATGTCCTTGACAGATTACTATCATTTTGCAATGTACTGACTTGTACTGATGTGATGTCTACTGATGTGATAAACATCTGTGCCTAGATGTTTTGGTGGGGTAAGACGATTCAGCAGAGAACCAGTATACGTATTATATTGTGATCAACATGATAACAGCAATTGGTTATGTAGGACACAATTGTACATAATCATTTACATAAATGTGTCAAAGCATTTGCAATTTGTTCAAAATAAAGAGAAATTGCTAATAATGTGGAGGCTGAACAAGTACTTTTGATAATTTCAGTTCTGGTCTGAGAAATGTACTAAAGCAACTGAGAAAAAAACAATAATCCGCTCCTGCCTTTTCTTTTTCTTCTTCCTTTCCTTCTTTTTTTGTTTCGTATTTAAGTTATTTAGCAAATATGTACGATAGAAAGCTACACTCTTTCCCTCTTCACCTCTTACCTTCCTGTCAACGACACAGAGTTGCTCTGCTGGTAGATAGTGGAAGGGAAACAGGAATCTGTAGTTGAAGTTTCCCTCTCCGCCCAGAGAGCGGTAGTGGACGTCGGTCTTCTGCTTGTTGTGTTCGTGTCCGTCAAGCCAGCTGAAAACAGACGTGTTATTAGTCTTTTAGTAGTGAGATTATTTGTTTTTAAAGATAATAAGAACTGAAGAATAAAAGGGAGAAGACCGAAGGCGTCGTGACGAACTTCCTGCTCCTACCCTTTAACGTAGATGTCACTCATTTTCTCCCCGCTGATGCTGACATCATCCAGGATGACGTCACTGGTGTTCCAGATGATGCAACGCAGGAAAAACCTGACGAAGAAACACATCTGATTATCTCAACTATTGATGTATTAAGGGGGCAGTGGCTACTATCTGTTTATTGATATTATTCTGTTCTCATTACCAAAATGACTGACAGCTGCCTGAACAAGTGATAAATGACTGTAAGACTGAGACAGACTGACTTACCAACTGGACGTTTCTTAATTCATTGACTGATGGACTGATTGATTTATGGACCGACTGATTGGTTGACACGTGACTGGCTTATTAACCAACATACTGGCTGATGGACCAACTGATTCACTGACTGATTGATTGATATATTAACTGATTTTAATTGACTAACTGACAGAGTAATTTACAGTGATCTCAAACCCTTGTTTGTGTATCTACAGTGCACTTGTTGTATGCGTGTGTGTGTTCTTACTTCTTAGCCTTGCGTGGTGTGATGTTGAACGGGGGTCCAGGTGGTCCCAGGGACTTGGGGAACAGGTCCACCCACATCATCAGACGGCCCTGACAGAGAGCACCAAATCAAAAACCAAAAGGCAGGAATGGACACAGAAAAAGCAAAAACAATGTGACACATATATGATTGTGTTGAGTGTACGTTACCTGCTCTATGTCAGGTTGCAGTGGGCTGTACAGTGGTCTGGTCTCAACATGTTCAGGTACTAATCCCAGTTTCCTCAAAATGTGGAGGGACAGCCGCTCCTTAATTGGGCCGAGGTAACGTTTGGGCACATTTCTGTCCTCTGAAAACACACACACAAACATGTAGACATATGAAACAGTAAGTGAAGGTCTAAGTGTGTGTCATAGCACTCTTTACGACTGTTAAAGCTCTCGGAGTGGAGAATGGAAACACAGAACAGTGGGTGGACTGGGAGGAGATCAGTTCACATAGGAATTAATCATTATTCACACAAACACACACACACACACACAAATACACTCTAAGCTGTTCATTGGTCTCTGCATCACAACTGAATGAGGAAAATCTATGTTGCTTCCAAGCTAAACTAAAATATCAAACTAATGTCAAACGTTTACGACTGTAAACTCAGAGTCACCTCGACTGTGAGAGGAGAGGATAGACTGAGGAAAGGGGAGGAGAAAGGGAACAAAAGAGAAGAAGAAAGTAAAGGAAACAGAAAGAATAAAAGCGGACAAGAGGGTAAGAGAGGAGGAAACAAGGAAACAAGACAAGAAGGAGAGAGATAAGGAGAAACAGAGGAAACTTGAAGAAAAGCCAACAAAGAGGACGAAGTGAGGAAAGAGAACAAGTAAGAAAGAGAAAAAAGAAACCGGGGAAAACTTTAAGAAAAGAAAAAAAGAAGAGGAAGGACAAAGGAAGGGATAGAGAGATAAAAAGAAAGACATAAGAAAATAAGTCAAGGAGAAGAGGATGAGCAAGAGAGGAAGGTAAATGTGATAACCACAGAAGAGAAAGAGAACAGAAATGAAAGAGAAGAAAACAGAAGAGAAGAATGGAACAGAGACAATTAAATGAATGAAAAGAGCAAAATGAAGGACGAGACCAAGAGACCAGACAAAAGAAAAAGAAATCAGGAGATACTTTTAGGAGTAAAAACTAAAACAAAAACAGAGGAAAGAAAACAGGGATAGAGAGATAGAGAGAAAGTATAAAACAAAATTCAGAGGTAGGCGGAGGAAGAGGAGCGTGGCCTCTCGGCCAATTAGCAACCGCTTTTGACGGACAGCAGGCTGACGCATGGTAACCGCGGCAACTGTGGAAAGAGAACGCGGCGGCGCTCCTCGCTAACCGAGAGACGACCACGATGTTGACGTTGGCTTGTCCACACACACACACACACACACAGAGTTGTACCATAAATCACCAAAACGACAACCATGACCTTGTATCGCACCAGCCATGGAACATGTGTGTGTTCAGTGTGTGTTTGGGTGTGTGTGTGTGAGTGCATGTGTGTGTAGGTGTGCGTGTGTGTGTGTGTGTGTGTAGGGTTGAAAATGAATCTTGAATATTTATCTCATGGCTCTGCTTTTCAGGTGGTCCTGTGGTTTTCACTCCCCCCTCCATCCTCCTTTCCTCCCACTGTCCTCTCCCCCTCCTGAGATCCACAGTTTCTGTAGCAGAGGAGGAGATATGAGGATAGAAAGAGGTAGATAGAGACGTGGAGAGAAAGGAGGGGGAAAAACAAAATGAAAAAGATGTGAACAGCGGAGAGAAAGACAAGGAAAAAGGTAAGAAGGTGTAGGAGGAGCAAGGAAACAAAGGAGAAAAGGTGAGGGAAAGGGAAAGGAGACAAAGGACAGAAAGAGAAGATATAGAGGATAAAACAGGGAGGAGAAATGTGAGGGAAGAAAGAACAAAAAATGGGGAGAAAGGAGAGAAACAGGTTCAGAAATGAGTAATGAAGTTAAAGAGAGTGAAGAGAGGGATAAAAGAAAGAAAGAAGGAGAGAAAATGAAGGAGAAAGACAGAAGAAAGAGGGGGAAGAAAAAGTGAGACAGGGAGGAATAAGGAAGGGGAGAAGCAGGGTTACAACGTTAAGAGCGAAAAAGAGGTACATTTAGGATTGGGTGAGGGAGATGAAAGAGGGAAGAGGAAGAGGAGGAAAAAAGTGAGGTGAGAGCAGAGAGAATCTCAAGCAATGGGAGGGACGGGACAGAAGGCAGAAAAGAGCGAATAAAGGAAAAGAGAGAGAGAGAGGGAGATATGGGTGGAGTGGGAGTTCAGTGCAGAGTGATTTATTTGCTGTGAATTTACTGAACGTGTAAGCCCCACTACACAATTACACACACACATGGATGATATAAATCTGTGCAATGTGTATTTTCATTAAACAGACTCTATTTAAATGGTGGAAGGTCTGATGGAGTCGATCAGCAACGGACTGAAGGGTGTGTCTCTGTGTTTGTGTGTGTCTGCGTGTGCGTATTTGTGTTCAGTGGCGCCAATGATGCCCTGATCAAACTACCCTGCACTTGAAGCTTTCCAGCGTCTCACTCTCTCTGACTCCCGCTGGTTTTGTTTTCAATTCACTGTGACTCTCTATGGAGATTTATTAAAGGCAAAACAAGTCAGAAAGCACACAACTGATCGATCTACAAGTCAATATCTCAGATAGACGGACTGTATTTATCTAGTTTTTCATATAAAGTAAGAATCATAAAACACAAATACTGTAAGATAATAAAAAATTGATCATGACTGCCTCGCATATACTGCCTTTATTTGAAGCATCCGTTGTGAGCGTCCTAAGAAATCAATTCTACCTTTTCGCAAGATGCAATTCGAGCCATTGATCAGTACAGGACTGTAGGAAAATGATTAGGTTGGGGAGAGGGGCTGAACCTTTTGTTGCACTCTTCCTTTAAAGCAAGGCCCTCCATAGCATTATTAATATTTCCCCACAATATCTAAAAGAAAATAACATTTTTAGGTTGGCACAAACTTTTGTTGATGACTAAAACAAGGAAAGCATAAAGAATTTAAGATGGTGCACTCCACGTTCAACCTCAATAGCTACATGAAAAATTATCTGTGTTTATGTAAATGGAAAATTGGAGGTTGTTGAGGAATCTTTTCCATTGTCGCGCAGCCACCAATCAATTCAATATGATTGAACTTTGACACGCAAAATCAAGAGGATCTCCAATGTCCAGCCAGTCTGAGTGAGAGACTGACATTTCATGCTGAAAATATTGTTTGTTTTAAATACTTGTTTTATAACTTCATGGTGAAATAACTCGAGCATTAGAGAAGAGGGTATGCTGATTGTCTTTAGTGACTGGGACAGGAGTTATACTGTCAGTAAAATGTTTCATGACATAGCCTGTATAATTAACTAATATGTGGAGCATGCTAGCAACAGCTATTTCCTGTCCCCCCGGCTTTTGGCCAAGCCACAAGTGATATTTCACCAGTGCATGCTTAGCAAAAGGAAACACCCATATCTGGCTATTGGCTTCATTTTTACAGTTTAAGTATTTCAGACAAATGAGAAAGCCTGTGGAGCGCACTAGGAGGTATTCTGATGTTGTTTTAGAAGGCAGCCTAACAGAACGATGCTAAACTTCCAGGTAACATCTAAAAAAGGGTGTTTTGCAGGTGAGTGACATAAGCAAAACTTGTCCTGCTGTTACAATCATGTCTCTGCTCTATTTGCTGATTTGTTACAACATTTATTAATTTATTTTTTGTATAATTTATATTTATAATATTTCTTATTTTGTATCACTCACCAAGATCTGCAGCTTTGTATTGGTCTCCTCTGAAGTGGACTACGTCGTCTTGGAAGACAGGCTTTCGCAGGTTTCGTCGCTCACACACTCTGTACAGCAGCCGACTGGGAGTCAGCTGGTCTCGCCACTGGTTTACTCCCGATCTAATGGGCGAGGGACATAGGAAGACAGTGTGTCAGATAGAGAGAGGGAGAGATAGAGAATGTAGTCTTAAGCAAACTGGTTTTATCTGTTTGACACTAAAATAAGAGTCGCATTACAAAACACAGTAGAAAAACGCAGATGAAACAAAATGGAAAACTAAATATGACATATTTCAAAATATCTTAAAAAATAATGGGTGTTATAAAACTCATCAGGCGATTGTGGCTACTCACACACAGTAGGACTGCGGCAGGCCACACATGGCTCCATATTTGGAAAGGAAGCGATTCTCCAGGTCGATCACTGTCTCCCCGATCTTCTCATCTTTGGTCAGCATGTCGTGGTCATACAGCATCACCCGAAGGTCCTTCTCCACCGGGAGGGAGCAGGTGAGCTCGAACATCCTGAAAGAAAAAGAGGCAATAACGGGGGAAAGCAATCAGTGCTCTGATTAAGGCTTTAGAGGCTTTCCAATGGCGTCACAAACCATCTGGCTGTAGCTGAAACTTATCCTCAGAGGCCAGTTTCACACAGATATTTTAGACTGGTCTACTGGTCTAGTTGAAATTTTGCTCATAGAGTACACTAATGCAAGTTAGACTGTTTAGACTGACTAAGTTTAGACCAAAAGACACATCACCGACAGGCTAACTCTGGAGCTCTAAGATTCTGTTACCTTGGTAACCACCAGTAACAATCAGTTACATTACAAACAGCCAAAAGAAAAAGGGAAAATGGCTCATGATTTGTGGCTTGCTGACAATATTATGGAGAGAGCTATGAGAAGGGAAAGAGTGCTTAGGGACCGCAGTAACCTAGAAATATACAACAATGAGGAATTCATTGGTCGGTTTCGTTTACCCAAGGAAGCTATCCTGAGTCTGACAGACGAAGTAGTGAGCCCTACCTCCACCCGTTTTCCCTCATAAATATTTATTTTCTTCTATATCTTTTTTGGCATCTTGTACCATGTTCTTGGATCTTTTCTCTTTATCTTTGACTTTTTAAGTAACTTTTTGTTACTACATTCTCTGCTAAATACGTAAAATGTAAAGTAAAGTAAAATGTCATTAAAACTATTATACTGTTTCAACAAACACATTTTTTTCTGCTGGGGTAAACTGTACTGGGTGGTTGGATGTGCCTACTCATTACGACATTTTTTTGTTTTTAAAAGTGTCTTATTTTACCCAGAATTCATTACAGTGTAGTCCTACTTAAAATAGTCAGGGTCTTCAGTGCTTTGATGTCTATCTGAGGTCTGCCTATGTACTATATCTAAAGCCATAGTCAAAGTCTGTCTTTGTGAAACCGGCCCCAGGGCTATCACGTGACATCAGGTAAAGTTCACATGATGGGACATTTATGGAATAGCATGATGTGATGATGTATGTAATAGTTTCTAATGTGACGTGACATGACTTTGTGCTGTGATGTTACATGGCTGTTGCCAAAGAGTTGAGGCCTCCATAAGGTCCTTTCTGATTACAATTCTGCCAACTCTGGCAATAATCAGTCCCACTTTACACACATTAGTTCCTTAACCTGAATGTCTAAATTTGTATAGTGCATGTAAATGTGATTATGTTGTTTTCAATGTCATATTCAGTCCTAAGAAAATGCAATGTTTGATAAAATCTCCTTGAGGAAGAGCTTAGGAAAAAAACCCTGTTCTACTCCTCCCAGCAGACATAAGAGTCTTCACCTTCATGTCCAGGTGAAAGAACTTTGAATTTGACCTCTGAAGACTGAACCACAACAAGTACAAAAACTGTTATACGAAGAGTAGGACTGTACGAAAAGCTGCTCTGCACTGCTTGTTCAGCCAGTCAAGCAGTTCACAGCAGTCTGAGCTCTGAAGTGCACTGTGCTGCGCTCTGTCCTGGTGCTGTGGTTGGTGTGAGTGTAGCGACCCCTAGTGGTGCAAAAATAAAAAAAAGATAAAAAGGCTCAGAATGAAAGACAATGAGGAACAATGAGAAGGATCAGATAGCGATTAACATATTAAAGAGTGAGAGATATATCTGTCAACCTGTTGAATTGTTAATTTCACTGTCCAGTATGCAATGTCCAGACCGGAGTGATATGTTTGGGCTGAAAAAGACCAAATCCATCAATCATTTAACACGTTGATGAGAGTTGATTGAGTTTTCTGTAGTGTAGCAGCCACATTTTCAGTCTACCACTGAAACCACAATTATATGTGACACAGTATATGTTTTCCCTTGTAATTCCAGAGGTTCAGGGGCTGGAGATGCCCACAGATTTCACAAATCTATTATCTAAATGTTATTTGATAAAGTAATATTGACGTGCACATTACAGACATGGTTCCCATATATTTGGCGCATTGCTGCTGCTGAATTATGAGTGCTGCTACTAAACTTTTACTCAATTATTTAATATCAATGCGAAACAAATGATTTTCACCCGCACACTGTTTAAGCACTGTAAAACACGCTTTGCCAGCTTCCTCTCGTCATTCATCAAAGGACATCTACGTGACAAGCGCTGTTATCAGAGCAGAGGAGTTGGGTCTTGTAGTCTATAGTGTCTGAGTAGCGAGTGAGTGGACGAGCGAATGAGAGAGAGAGAGCGGCAGAAAGTGACACTGAAAGCGAGCGAGTAAGAAGTTGTCAGTTTGGCAGTAAATGTACAGAGTAGGTCACAGTGTGTTTGTTAAAAAATGTCTGTCTGTTGTTTCCACAACCGCTGGAAAGTGAAGCCAGTTTGCGCTAATTTTATAGGAGATGCCACTCAATCACATCCTCAATCCAACTCTATGGGGAAAGCCTGTAATGGCAAAGATGGGGGTTATCCCGCCCTTCCCAATAGAAAACCAATCGTCTGCTTTTAACACCCAAAGTGGGAAACATATTTCAGCCAATCGTGTCGTTCCACTGATGTTAAGGGTCTGTGTTACTTCTACTGTGCATGTGTGGAAGTGTCTTACTCTGTCAAACTCTTTCAGTGATTTTTATCAGATTTTAATGCTGATCTATTCATGTAGTTTTTAAGTCCTGGTGACCAGAAAAAGTGCAGTTCTGGCTTCTGCCCGGAAGTGCAGTTCTGGCTTCTGCCCGGAAGGGTTGCCAAGATGGCGACCAAGTGGCATGACTTTGGCGCTAGCTAACATCTGCCTGTGCTTCAGACTCCTGTCTAAAGGCTGAGCAAGACTGCACGGGGCGAGTCATGTGGCTACGTATGCTGCGTTTCAAGGGGAAAGTACATTACATGGCTCTGAATTTTGGTTTCAATTACTTTTCAATTAATAGTCCAGCCTTATTGTGTTGGAGGCCTATTCTGTAAAATAGTTTGAGGAAGTGGAGGATAAAACTACTTCACAGTTTGTCAGTTTTACAAAAAAGTAAGTAAAAGATTATTTTGATTCATCACATCAGGTCTGCAAGGACGATGTGAGTCGGACTGGATCCTCTGGAGGTCTGCAGACATGATGAACTGTGGATTTGGGCAGCCCTGAGCACTCGCAGTTTCCCAGGAACATGCCTGTATAGTCTATGAGTTTGGGGAATTCCACACGATTAGTTTCAGCCACAGATACAGAGCTCAAAGTTACTTACTTTCCAAAGACAGGGTCCAGTGTACAAGGGATGTAGTTTTCATGGTCGCTGATGTTCTTTTTCCCCAAAGTGATCTTCACATAGGGGTCACACTGAAAAAACAAAGTGCGAGACAAGCTTTCTATTGACTCATTTGTTCTCCCATCTCCTTCTGTTGGTTGTGGTTGTTTCATTTTGGATCACTATTACATTTGTCAGATAATGCTTATTTTTTTTGTGACCATTTCAGAAGTACCAGTGAGCACCTCCAAAAGTTGATATAAATTAAGTGTATAATATCTTTCCATCCAATATGATCTCCCTCTCGCTTTATCATCAGCATTCGTACCTTCCCGTTGGCGTCTTTGGGCTGCAGTCCTTGAGCCTGGATGATGTAGACTCGGACCAAACACTCCTCGAGGCCGTTGGGAGGTAGCTTTCTGAACTGTCTGGGCGGAGCAGGGGTGGAGGGGTCGTCCGGCAGCGGGTAGATCTTAAACATACCCTGGTTAATGAGGGTGAGGGGGTTTGTGGGGTCAAAATAGAAAAGACAGAGGGGAATTAAAACATTTGAATTGAGCTGAAATTAAAAAGTGAGTTGAGCGGGACATTTTGGCATGGTATGATGACGTAACACTTTTGTACGTGTAAGTGTGTTGCGATGTGACGTGGTGTGGTATAACCCGACACAGAGAGATGGGACGTTTTGTGGAGTGATTTTTTTGTCACGTTTTTGTGATGCTCTGACAGTTTGTACTTTCAGACGAGGTGTTTGAATGCTTCAGACTGATGTGATCATATGAACAGCTTTAACGTAACGTTAAAAACCCCACACCATCTGCCTTTGGTTGCAGATCCATGGTGTGTTCATGTTGTGCTGCTCTGCACCATCCAGACAACGATATGATAACTTGGAGAAGTTGTTACTTCATTTGATGAGTCGTTGTTGTCATGCTTTGCTGTGACTATGACTATGAAATCAATAATGCGACCGGCTGAGACAGCATTTTTTATTCACCACACCATCAGTTCTACAGTATCTCACAAATGTGAGAACACCCCTCACATTTTTGTAAATATTTGATTATATCTTTTCATGTGACAACACTGAAGAAATGACACTTTGCTGCAATGCAAAGTAGTGAGTGTACAGCTTGTATAACAGTGTAAATTTGCTGTTTACTCAAAATAACCTCCTCCTATCACACAGCCATCACGTAAAAATGTGAGGGGTTTACTCACTTTTGGAAGATACTGTATATTCCACCTTTACTCAGCTCATTTGCTCATTACAGCAGACACACTTGAAGACAACCACACACCTATCACTAGTGAATTAACTGAATTTGACATGAACAGCATGATGTGACTTAATGTGATGCAGAGGATGGGATAGAACATACAGCAACTTTTAAAGTAATGCAGTATAACACAATTGCAACATAATACACTTCTCTAAAAACAAAAGTAAAGTAATGCATAGTGTGACATTTCTATGTAGCATAACATAAGAATACAGCAGAGGAGAGCACAGCTCTTACCTTGAACTCTCCCACCACTGAAGGATCTTCTCCTTCATCCTGAGTCTTTCCTCGGTACAGTTTGAAAGTCTGACAGAAATCTGTGAGTCCCGCAAAGTCCTCAACCTTCTCTAATTCCCGGTCGTACACCTGAGGAAGAGGTGAGGAGTATTTACATGTTACATACTAGTACTGTTCATGTGACGCTCAAATAAAAAACGTGAAGGAGAGGGGGATGAAAGAAACAAGGGTGTGAAAGAGAGGAAGATCGAGAAGTTAGAGCGAGATAGAGAGGGTTGAAAAGAGATGAAAAATTACAGCCTGTTCTCATTCCCAGTGTGTCAAATAAAATATCCATCCATCCATCCGTCGTCAACCGCTTATCCTGCGTACAGGCTCGCGGGGGGGCTGGAGCCTATCCCAGCTGACATTGGGCGAAAGGCGGGGTACACCCTGGACAGGTCGCCAGTCCATCTC
>JAPMOB010246469.1:0-19486 GCA_029875015.1 Lepomis gibbosus | reverse complement strand
TTTTTCCTGTACCGGATTTCAACTGAAATAAGAAACATTCCCCACTCTTAAAGAGTGAATAGTGTTTTTAAATTTTTATTTTATAAAATCAGTTTATTTTAATGGCATAAAGCAACACTCAGGGCTACCCCTCGGCCTCCACATGTGTTTCGGTCTGTGCCCTCAAGCAGTCCGGCACAGGAAGCAGTGCTGGCCTGCTTCAGCCGGTCCCCCAGGGACGCATTAGGGGTGCGGGTGCCTCCTCAGTCCTATAAATTGGAGAAATTCCAGCACAGCCAGGCCGCACACTGGACCAGAGGATCCTAAACATTTTTACGTCTCTGAATTAACAGTTTTAAAAATGTAAAATAAAAATAATCCACTTTAAAAGGACGTTATCCCAAAGAGCATATCGAGAAGATTTATGTTATTGAAAATTACACATAATTCTGTATGAATCGTTGATATTTCAGTTGAAATATGCTTTCAGGACCTAGAGCCTCTCCAGGTTCATGATGTCAATTTTGGACATCACTCGGGACCATGCAGGCTACAGAAAAAAACGACATTTCCTTTGCTGAACTTTAGTCCGGCTAATAGTTCCGATGGAGTGTCGACCTGGACTGTCGTTTTAACTTCACGGATGCCTTTCTTTTCTTGAAATAAAAATGCAGATTTTACCGTTAATCAAAGCTGTATTTAAATGGTCTCATTGCCAGGTTTTAATTAAATATTTATTCATAATTTGAAAGCTTATTTATTGGAAGTCTTTCCCCCTGGATTCATGGCATGATAATGAGCAATAATTAAGGCTAAACAGACAAGTTATTTATTAAAACGACATTTAAAACCAATATAAATGCTGTAGCATCTCCTAATCTTCACGGATTCTTCCAGCAGTCTGAGCTCAGCTGTGCGCGTGGAGTCCAAGGACGGATTTTTTTTCATAATCTTGTAAGCACAATGTAATTAATGCCAACCAATACCTTGTCAATTAGCCTGTGTATCTCTATGGAGAATTCTACCCCCACAGTGCTCTGACGCGCGTCGTGCAGGAACACACACACACACACACACACACACACACTCACGTGCGCGCCCGCGTGCACCTCTTTAGGTTTTCTATTGTACGGTTTTCCCAAAAAATATATCAAATTAACTCTCCAGGGCTCATTTTCTAAAGTAATTTAATGAAAATTATGAATACAAAAGTGCTAGGGCAGCCTATCTTATAGGGATCAATAAGGTTTTGTAAACAGAATCTATCAAATTAAACGTATAGGTGGATCAATATCTTCGATAAGAACAGCGATAAAGAGATAAAGAGATCACGTCGCATGCGAGAAAAAGACGCAATAGATTTGAGCAAACAGTCCCTTATTTTGATAAATGCAATTACCTCTGCCTCTAATATCTCCCTCACAATACAACAGACGTTAACACACAAAGGCAAAAACAAACCTTGATCCACATCTGATGGTCTTAATATTGATTGGAAATGTGTAACCTACCTCCGCGGTGGAGCTCAGTGACGGGGCAAAGCGCGTTTGTTTACACCATCTCTCTCCGGGTGGGCATCACATCCACACGCCCTGCACGGATGCTTGTGCAGGCGAGGCGCTGTGTTCTGCTCTCACACCTCTCTCTCCTCTCCTGCCACCCTGCTCTGTCTCTCTCTCCCTCTCTCTCTCTCTTTCTCTGCTACTGCTGCTGCTATCCGGAGCCCAAACGCGTGGAGGGAGCCGTGTGGCACCTCAGAGGCAGGACTGGGTGGGTTACATACCAGCTCTGATGCCAGGCCCATATGGCTGGCACGTCATTGGCAAGAGCCATCACATGAGAGCCGGTGATTGACATGCGGCCGCATTCACAGAGACTGGCTTACCCCTGGGGGAGAGGGACTCGCCATCTGTCACTGAGCTGAAAGAGAAAATGGAATAAGGAGTGAATGGCACAAAAAACGCACTGATTCAAACAGCTTCTGTTAGCCTCCATCTTTGGGAAAAACGGGGTTAATCTCATAGAGAAGGTTTAGGAAAACAATCCCCTTACCAGAAATAATTAAAGCAATCCTATAATTATAAGTTTTAGAATGATATCATTTATTTATTGGATTGTTAAAGGATTGCTTATGGGTAATGATTTTGTTGGATAAGGGAAAGCTGATGAATAAACCTACAAAAAATACAAATAAACCCTTTGGGGAAATTTATTAAATTACAGGATTAGGGCTAGCAGAAAATGCCCAAAATAGGCCAATAGGCACAACTAAATCCCAATAAAAATGTTATAAGGCATAGCTGAGTTTCCAACAGGAAACTGATAAGACAGAAAACACTACTGTCTTCACACAAAGGCCTGGGATAAATAAGGGACCCACCATAAAGATCAGAGTCAGGGTGCAATTGCCTAAACGAGTCAATTGAACTGAGCCAAGCAGAGCGTCTTGGTTTGGGTTGCCAGGCTTGGCACAGGTGCCGGTGGGCGGGCTGGTGCCAAAGGTGGCAGAGGCACAGATTGCAGAGAGGGGCCAGAAGATGGAGCAGGACAAGAGAGAAAGAGAGGGGCAGTATAAGAATGAAAACATAGAACTGGTAGGCTTCGCCATAACGTTGATGAAGTACACTTTATTGGCTCACCGTTTCCATTTTCAGTGAAGCAAACCAAAATGTCTGAATGGCTAGATCAAAATGTTTCTGGTCATGGTTGTCCAGCCCTATCCTCTGCTGATGAAGCCTTGCTGCGGGGTCACATCCCAACATAATGCCACTGTGTAATCATCCTAAGGGACACAAATGTAAAAAATAATTTGACTAATTTGGTGTTTTAGTAAAAAAAAAAAAACTCATTATCATTTTCAAATTGTGATTACATAGAGGTTCCTTTCTAGTCTTTTTCCATGCTGTAAACCCATTCATAACAATTTTAGCAATTTAGAGAAAAAAACAATATGTCATTACTGCAGTTATACACTTTAAATTGAAATTTTACTAATGAGGAGCTGAGGCTGCGTATCTGTTTCCCACAAAATAATGATTTAATTATGTTGATTTCAGTCTATTATTTTGAGGTGTCCTATATCATTATGTCGTAGGTTACAAACCACTATGCAATTACTTCCACAGTTCAGTGGGACTCTAATACTGAAGTGACCAGATTAAGGCATGAATGGCAAAAACTGAGTTTTAAAAATGAGCTTATAGAAATTTAAACCCAGATAAGAGTCTGACTGACTTTTAGTGGTTTAATTTAAAGAGGAACATGTGGAGGTCAAAAGGAGCATTCAGGTTAGACACAAGGGTAATAGTTGCAACTGCTTGGTGTTTGGTTTTATATGTAACCTTAAAATAAAGCTGCACATTGTCATTGAGTGGTATGGTTGAGTTCACACAGGAGCCTCAGTTTATGTGCTTTCTCATGCTACATGAGGGTGACATCTACTGGTAATTAAAGGCTTGTGCATGTCTGGGGCAAAATACTGAAAATGATGTCATCATTTTGCTCAACATTAAACAGGACATGGAGTCAGGCCTTTTTAGTAAGGTAACATAGATGTTGTTTTGCTAATGATAAATTTTGACTTTCTAGCAATGAGTGTATGACAACAACACAACAGCATGTTCATCCCTCGAAGATGTTTTGAACCTGATGTCTGTATGTATTCCATGGATTTATATTCTGATTCTGATATCATGATGTTGTCATCTGAAATTTCCAGCTTGTCTCAGTCAAATGAAAATCATGTATAACCCTTTTTTGGATTGAACTGAATGGTTCATACTTTCATTCAGAATCAGAATCAGCTTTATCTGCCAGGTATGTGTACACATCGCTCATGATGTGCTTCATCATACAATAATACAATAATAAAATCAGACACAGGCTACAGTATAGAGAACACAGATATATATATATATATACTATAAACAAAAACAATATAGACAGATTGAGAAAATAGTAAAATGGGCAGAGTGAAAAGGATGCAGGAGTAAATTATTATTACTATTATTATTATTGTTGTGTACAGTCAGAGGTGGATGAATTATGTATATAAGTCATGTACACAGTGTGATGGAGTGAAGGATGCTGGGATGAGTATTATGTGCAGGTGGGATGTACTTAAGGTAGGTGGATTTGGTACAGTATATACAATATACAATATGACAATATGAACAGTATCAACAACTCTGAAATAGAGAATGATGAATAAATAATAAGTAGCCAGTAAACAGGTGGCTGATTGGAGGCAGAGTTGCTGGGCTATTGCACAGGAATTTTCCTGACACTGTGAGCCAGAGATCAGCTGTTCATCAGAGTGATGGCTTGTGGAAAGAAACTGTTCTTGAGTCTGTTGGTTTTGGCGTACAGTGCTCTGTAGCGCCTACCAGAGGGGAGAAGTTGGAACAGGTTGTGTCCGGGGTGAGATGGATCTGCAGTGATGTTTCCTGCCCGTTTCCTGACTCTGGAAATGTACAAGTCCTGAATGGAGGGCAGGTTGGCACCGATGATCTTTTCTGCAGTCCTGATTGTGCTTTGTAGTCTATCCCAGTCCTTTTTGGTGGCAGATCCAAACCAGACAGTGATGGATGAGGAGGGGACAGCCTTAATGATGGCTGTGTAAAATTGGTTCCTTAGCAGGTTGAGCTTCCTGAGCTGGCACAGGAAGTACATCCTCTGTCGGGCCTTCTTGGTGTTGGTGTGAACGTTGGGCACCCACTTTAGGTCCTGTGATATAGTGAATCCCAGAAAACTGATGGTTTCCACAGCAAACAGGGCTGTTGAGTATGATGATAGGGGCAGAGTGGGGGCATCTCCTGAAGTCCACAATCTTTTCCACAGTTTTGAGCGTGTTAAGCTCCAGGTTGTTCTGGGGGAGGTGACAGGTAGGCAGGCAGCTGGGTGAGTTTGGTGCTGAGGATGTCCGGGATGATGGTGTTGAACGCCAAGCTGAAGTTCACAAACAGGATCCTTGCATATGTCCCTGGAGAGTCGAGGTGTTGCAGGATGTAATGCTGTCCCAAGATGACTGCATTACATCCTTCAAGATCAAATTCACTTGAAATATTTGACAACTAAATAAAACATTCTGATTTTGATCATTTAAGTTCATCTAAAAACCAGCTAATTGATTTAATTAAACAAAACAAACAAACATAAACAGCAGGATTCATAACACACCTCCTAGTGGTGGTATGAAAAAAGACAGTATTACAGCAATGTTCCCTACATCATTGATAGTGACACTGATGAAATATACTTTAAAGTTATCTTTTGTGGTCGTAATACTATAATCCTATACATTATTTCTCTGCAGCTCTGTGCCTTTTAATGCTGTGTGGTTGTAACATGGGATGTTTTGTATTTCCATACATGTCTTCTCTCTTTGAAAATATTTCTTCTGTTTTAAACATTAGATGACACAAACAAATGCTTGTGTTCACTTTTCAAGGATAACAGTTTGAACTGTAAGTGAACTGAGCCACAGATGGGCTGTTTTTAAATTTCCAAGGTGTAAGTTCTATTTTTTATCTGAAGACCTCCCACAGGAGGTCTGAGTTTGCTGTCAGCAGCAACTTTCCCCGGAGCTGGCAGATATCCAGAGCCTCTCTCAAGTTCACGTCAGTACAGGGTGAACCTGTGGGAACCGGGATCAAACAGGTGACGCCCTGGTTACGGGACAGTCTGCTACTTCTCCAGTCCAACTGCATGAGAGCTGAGAGGAAGTATTTACCAAGCCAAGAGGAAAATCAACAATTAGTCTGAAAATATGTGAAACACTCAGTGAGAAAAGATTATATCCACAACAGAAAGCATCTTTCTCTCACCTCACACAGATTCCGTGGCTGTTCTATGTTTTTCTTCGTCCTTGTGTCACCCTGTCTTCCACTCTCCCACTTTTTCTGTTCTTAGTTTTTATCTTTAAATGCACAATAATTTACAACACTATGGAGCAGTTGTTTGTGTTTACATGGTCAGGAATCATATTGCCTCCTGATTTATTGACATTAATTGAAAAGCAGATATGTCCTCTCTTTTTGTTGTACATTGGCACATGAATTTGTACTCTCTGTCTCTCCTCGAACTTACTCTGAAGCACTTCTACACACTGACAGTATACTTACTGACTGCCAACACTCAAAACTGTGAAGAGAAACTGTTGCCATGGCAATGCATTTCACAATGGTCTACCATTTAGGCCCTACAGTACATATGATATAGCCTAAATAGCCATCTGAGAAAGAGCAGTTGGAATTTTGACTCTACTTTTAGAAGCATTTCACGGGATTTCATGACACCTTGGTGACAAAAGTGGATTTAGGTGTTCATTCAACATTTGAAATCAACCAGTGGCTTGAGAGGTCCAGCTGATTGCACCCATCTTTCAGCTCCTCATCAAAAAATGAGAATGTACATGCACATTGTGCATTTACAGTAGCTTACAACTGCAAATACTGTGGTCTGCTGTAAGAGGGTACTTTTAATTGCCATGTTCTCAACTTTCTTAGGTGCTGTGAATGAAATGTCCAGTTTTAACTTCCAGCTGAGATCCAGATCGCTCTTGCCAAGAAAATGAAGAACAACCCCCAGTAGCAATGATGTTTTCGTCATGCAGCAGTTGCAGCACAAAGTAGGAACAAGTGCTTATATAAAATAACCTATAAACACATTCCAGAAATCTACACAATGCCAATTGCTCACAGCTGAAGTTGCTTCTTAGTTATTTGCATATAACTATGTGTGTATGATATCAAATCTCAAGTGCAGATACTCTATGTATGGTTAATTCACAATGTTCAGTGATTATATCCATGACATTGCACCCAATTTCCCTTTTGTCAGAAAGTAATGAATGTAATAATCTCTTTTAATTCTCTCTTATAGGCGAACTGAATAAAGTAATAAAGTAGGCTAGTTTCTATTGTTATTATGATAGCTACTTGGTTAAACTTTATTCAATTTGACTCAATGGTGCCTTCTTTCGCTCTGTTAATAGTTTATTACTATTTTAAGATCTTTTGATCTTTTTATTTTACAAGACAGAGCCTTGTGGAGGTCGCAGTTTTAAAAAAACACATTCTCCCCGCAATAAATGCCACTAGCCTACTATCAGTAGGCCTACCTATCTTTTATAAAATTCGAAGTGTTTTGAACTTCTGTAACACTGACGACATCTTGACAGTTTTAGAAACGTTTTATTTTCTGCCCATCTCAGGGGAAATTGCTTTCTGGGCCACTTTTTTTTAAATTCCAGCAGGCATTTTCCGACGGCAACTGAAAGCATCCCCCCTCCCCCCTGAAACGGACAGCGTGAGTGAGAGGGAGGGAGGGAAGGAGGGAGGGAGAAAGATACGTGAGAGAGGAGGAAGCAGGCAAAGCTGTCAAACGCAACTCAAGAGTCCAAAGAGACCAGAGGACTGGTGGGACAGAGGAAAGCCGCCGGTCACTAACAGCTAAATTATTTTAAACATATCTTTTTATACATTGCAGAAAAATACAACTTACACAGGTTGTTAAATCGGACTTTTAGTTGGACATTTGTCTAGCTGTGGAGGTGACAGGCTAGATGCCATGAACCCGCTGCTGCCCGCAGACACGGAGGTGATGGAGCGAGAGGCAGACAAGGATGCGAGGAGGAAGATCCAATTCTCCGTGCCCTCCGCCGTGCCCACCCAGCTCGACCCGCGGCAGGTGGAGATGGTGAGAGTGTATTGGGGAGTGTAGTGTGAAACCTTTGATGATGATGATGATGATGATGATGATGATTGTGATGATAGTGGTGGTGGTGGTGTGTGTGTGTGTGTGTGTAAGAATGAGGTTAAACCCGGGTCATATGCCAAACCTATTTCAGTATCACCAGTGTGTTGTGTCCCTTTTTTGTGCAGCCTAAAACATAATCTCTAATCACATAAGCACTACTTTTAGACTGTGATGTTCAAGATCACGTTGTCAGCTTTATTGTATGGACTATTTAAGAAGGTAAATGGACAGAGAGGACCATGGTTTTAGCCTACCTGGCAAAAGGGGTAAAAGTAATGATACAAATCTGAAACATGCGTGCTTCCAACTTTCATCCTGACTTTTAAGGTTGCACAAAGTGAGCGTTGCCCTCTTCCGTGGCCATTGAGGTTGACAGACAGTTACATAACTAGTCTAGCACTACACTTTGCAGAACTCTGTATTTTGTACGTTGGGTATTTCTCTGTGGGCAGCAGGGTATGGGCAGCACTAGGATTAAGCTGAGCTGTGCAGCCTCAGTTTTTTTTTGGATCCCTTAAAAGTGATGAGGCATCTCTGCCTTTCAAAAGGCATACAGGAAGAGGAGGAAGAGTAGGAGGAGGAGGAATTGAGGGATAAAGGCACCGTTAGTAATATTAAAAATGAGATTACGTGCCTGAGTAATAATGCCCCCACCACATCTGTGAAGCAAAAGATAGAAGGTCACATTGTTAGTCATATGTTAGAAGGAGGTGGTGAATGCATTATGTAAAATAAATCAAGCATAACTCAGTTTTCTGTAGGTCATGCTGAACCATTCAAAAGTAAATGCAACTGAAACATGCTGGTACTATAGACATTATATTAGAAAAATAGTGCAACGTGAACAGGAATAATAATTGCTGGTGCAGTATTGATATAGACCAGCAATTAGTCTGGCAATGGCAGCCCAAAGGTCATCGAGGTAACACTGAGATAACTTTTGGATGCCATTCCTCCATCAAATTCTGCTTTATTGATTTCTTCCGCTTTTAAGACAAAAGGCGTTCCTGTCTTAAGGGCCTGCTGCTCCCTATAGGTGGGAATCTCATTGGGGACCAGGTGCAATGTCCAGAATCCTCTTCCCAGTAGAAGATTTTGAGATTTCATGGCACATCTACTTGGACAGCATGTTTCCGCCTGGAAAGTAAAAAAAACTAATAAATCAATAATATCTAGGCACTCAAATATTTCTCACACATCTGCTGTTTACAGCCCAGCATGCAATCTCTAAGGCTTTGGACTACTTTCTTTACCCATTCATTTGCTTTTTTTAAGCATCCTCATGTGTCAGATTTCATAAAAATCTCAGCAGAGTCCTTCTGAAAAGCTAAGAACACTATTTGGGTTAAACTAGCTCCTCCTGATCTGATGTATTAATTTCTTTCTCATGGTAAATTGTTACTGCTCTGAAACAAACAATCCAGAAAAGGTTCACATCACTATTGCTGCTCTTTACTTCCATACATAAATTCCAACCCGTAAACGCTTGAGCATCATGTGAGCTGAGTCAGTTTTCTAAGACACTCTGGCAGTTTGCTAACGCAGGACCAAGTAAGATTACTGCAAATCTTCCACCATGGATCTTATGGGAATTAAAGCAGCAGCATTCCCTGGCAAACATACAAAAGGTTACAAGGTTCTTGTATCATATTTCATTTTCTTAAAGCCACCAAAGAGACTAACTCTGGTGTTGCAATGCACATCACCTGTTGCTGAGATTCATAGTGGAGAAAAATGAGCTGGCAATTTAAGGCATTTCTTCAATACTTAACATACCAGCAATCCAGCTGAAGGGATAAACAGTCACTCAGCTGCAAAATAAGTTTCATAATCCGTAATTTAGGCAGCATGCATGAGAACCCCACTCCCCATTTTACTTCCTCTTTCTTATTTTCAAACTTTTGCTGTGCAGCCTGCCATTCTGTTAATTAGAAAATACTGCCTGATGTTCCTGTCATGTAGGATGAGACTCAACTGTCCTTGAAATATGTGTGAATGCTGCAAACCGCTACCCTCCTGGATAAGTGACCCCAGCATGTTGCAGTTGCTTCTGGGAAATGGTTCTTTCTTCAAGGGACAGTAGCTGACAGTGGTGGTAGAAGTATTCAGACACTTTACTTAAGTAAAAGTACCAATACCACGCAGTAAAAAATTGCATTGGATTGATACTTAAAACTATAGGCAATGTATTTCAGAAGCATTTTTTGTTATGATACAATAAACAAAAAATGATCTGTGGCTGTTTCAGGACTGTAAAAAGCACGGCCAAACATTTCATGTAATGATTGGCTGATCTACCTTACCTACCTACGTGCAATCCACCCATGCACTCAATGCACTTGAAAATGTGGCTTATAGGGAGGGCGTGGAATTGTTTCAGTTGGATACTTTCACAATCTAGCTGCTCCAACGTTGCCTACCCCAGGTTTAAGTAAAATTAGTAAATTAAGTATAATTAGGAAAACGTATTGAAAGTATAAGTACTCTATGCAGAAAAATGTATCCTGTGACTGTTATTCTATCACATATGATAGCATTGGATTATTATTATTATTACTCATGCTCGAATGTTAATGCAGGATTTTACAGTTGAGTAGCTTGTTAAGGAGAAACTTATTTAACAATTTTGTATCGGACTGCAGCTGCTTGATTGTCTGGTTTGTAGAAATTCTGAAATGCTGTCACAATTACCCAGAGCCAAACGTGATATATTCACAGTGCTTTGTTTTGTCCAACCACAAGTTAAAAAAAAAGATTTTTAAGCATATTAAGACGAAAATCAGCGAATTCTCAAAATTGCAGCGCTGAAACCATAAAATGTTGCCCATTGAAAGTACTAACATTCCTCCATGATAGAGATTTAACTTTCACATGCCACCTGTCCTTCAATCTACCACTGCCCTGCTTAGATTCTAAGGAATGGTGGAAATGTATTATTTACTCAGCAATGAAAGTTTAACATAAAAGTGCAAAGTTGGTCATTGTTACACCAATAGCCTTCTCATACAGCCCTGTGAGACTTACACAGCCCTGTCAGGTTATATCATCCTTTGTTGCCCATGTGAAATGCAGACCCTGCTGCCCTTTCCCAATGAGAGTGACACAAACCTGTGCAAGTTTCAGCCAAGAGAAGGTTTCATGAGGAATATGTGTGGGTCAACTAAGCTCTTGTGTACAACATTTGCAAAACACAACCATAACATTAGCACTGAAATGGGAAGCAGTAACACGGATAAAGAGACAGGCAGAGAGATGAGTAGAAAGAGTTGGACGGAATAAATAAAAAGTCCTGAGTTGAGAAGGACAAAGGGGAAGGGAAAAAGGGAAAGATAACTAACAGAAGGCATGTACAAAAAGTGAAGAGAAAAATCACCAGCCAAGGAGATGACTGATTAAAACCAAAGAGATTAGCTGTGGATGACTGAGGCCTGAATCAAGGACAAGGACAGCTAATGCTAAGAACAAATTTTCACCGCAGGACAGCCAACAGCTCTAAACTCCAGTAGGGTCTTATTCAACAAACTAAGCCTACTTTCTGCTACTGTTAACACAATATTCCTATATATAAATTGGGTAGCAGGCAGCAGGAAAAACACATTTGCTTGCCATTGAAGAAGATACAGTAACTCCAGTTGAATGTACAGATGTGATGTTCTTTAATCAACTCTCATCTAATTTTTTCTTTCAAAATCTTCACTGGAAAACAAAAGGTCAAATAGAAATTGTGTGTTTCATTGATCTTTTCTTGAACCTCAAATCAAGCTCTACGCAGGATTATTCGCAGAATAAATTGAAAGCACAGTATGAAAACGGCCTCATGCTTCCAATGCATGGTGGATAGGATATTTCTGTATAAAGAGTTCTTTAGCACATGACCCTCCCAGTGCTGTCACTGCGCACTATAAACATCCAGATTTATGCACTGAAGTTGAATGTTAGGTTACTCTGAAGATCATCCTACCCACCAAAAAATTAGGTGGGGGATTATTGATTTACTATGTGAGCACTTAACTGAATTCCTGTGCTGTTTAAATTCTTCTTTCTGGCATTTTCTGTGGCAGTGTGATTGTAGCTGCTGTATTTCAAACTTCACTGCATAGTTCTCAAACAGGCAATAAAACCGGAAGAAGAAACATGTATAAACACATCAGACATGCACAGTTGGTGTAGAGTGTTTGATCCAGCTGTCCTTACTCTCACTGGCCAAAGCATGGTGTATGACTGGTTGCATCAAGTTTGATGATTTGTTATACAGCCTGTATGATGGTGTGTAAAACCTTCAGCGTTATTTCAGTGATTGCACACATACCATTTGTGCACCTAACAACATAAAACATTAGGTCTGTTTTTAAACTTTAGTGTTTTTAGATGTAAAGGCTTATACATAATTTGTCAAAAATGCTTTTCAGCTGTGTTTAAATTATAGCAGTGATTTATAATTATTATATAACATACCACACTGCCATATAGTAGGATGTTTAAAGGCCTTTTTGCCCAACAGACATGTTAAAACATGTTTTTTTTTTGTAAAGTAGTCATATCTCATTCAATCACTGCTACCGTCATATCAAACAAAACTGAATCATTAAAACTTGCCTAGCAAGTCAGGATGCTGGGTTAAATAAATGTTTAAAAACTAATGAAACCAAAACTAACTCAACTCTGTACTGGCAGAGCTGTTGTCAAAAATTATAAATAAAAAAATCTTTAATTATAGCAAATTTCAACAAACCAGTAGGTTACATACTGCTCACATACACTGAAGATTGTAATATCCTACCATTTAGCCCAGTCAAGAGGATGACTAATATATTCTAATGTGCTAAAATGTTCCTTACAAAACCCAGGAAATCAGTCCACTATCAGCTACTGTAGATGCACACGCTAAGAAGTGTGAAACAAATCAGTTACAAATCAAAACAGGCACTTGCAGGCATTTCAGACATGCAAAAGGACCTGGTGAAAATACTATGTTCCCTGTAGAGGCCTGACCTTCTGGCAAGCGTGTTAACAAAACACTCAGAAAAGGTCATTGTGTCTGAAAAGGCTCTCAGACAGGTGCTTCACCTGTGGCTTGGTCCTTTGACTGCACATGCTTTTTTTCCTGAGAGGTGTGTGTGTGTGTGTGTCACTGTGTGTCAATGTGTGTGAAACTGCTCATGTTTGTTAGATTGCGGCATTTAAATGTTCATGTTCAACCTCTAATTGGATGCCTTGTAATTCATATTTAAATCTGTTCCCCCACAATGGCAGCATATTTAATTCTAGTGTCTGAGTGATGAATATGTATGAGCACGCAGAGTGAAGCAGAAGCAGAAAAGAGTTACTCCAGCGTGGAAACTGCCCACACATTTCATGCCTACACTCTCACCCGTGATTGGCTTGGCAGCCACTCATATCTCACAACAATATTATTACCACAACACATTACAAAATAGAGAGAGTGATGCATCTATTGTTTATTTCATGACACTTTAAGTTATTCTTAGGCAGAAGACAGTGGTGTTTTTTTATTGTTTGTTATTTTACTATAAATAATCAAAGGTTGGTGTAGCTTGGGCTTATATTATGTTATATTATTGGATCAAAATTTTAATAACTTTAATAAGGAGTATTTTCAGGTTGTAGTTGGTCATGGTAGAGCTCATTAACTATTTTATATACTTTGTGTAGTTTTAGTAGTAACAATGCATTATATTCTATAAACTAATACAATGTTTTGTATTTAAAATCTCAATATAAACGTTCTGAGTTAGTAGGTGTAAAATAAATGCGGTACAGTAACAATATTTTCATCTTAAATAGAGTGGAGTGTAAGTATAAGCATACAATGAAAATACTCAAATAAAGTACTAGCACTAGTTAGAAAATATATTCAGATTGAATAACTGCATTTTGGGTAATTTCATTTCATATTCCATATTGTTAAGTTCTGTTATGTAACAGTTCACATCAAGTAAAGTACAAGGTCCTCAAAATATACACATATCAGACCCAGAAACTGACTTTAGATTTTGAAGTTATCTTTCAGCACACTTCATGTCCGTTGCATAACTGTTGCTTTCCATGACTCATTCTGCTCCACACATAGAACACAGGAAGATGAGGAATCAACAGGATGGCAGATGTAGAATATTGTTTTTGAGCCCACAGCTTGTGACCTGAGTGGAGACCTCAGGTAGTATCCAACACGTGCATTTAAAAAATATATCAGTCGTGACAATAGCTACAATAGCTGGAGATCATTTTATAATGATGCCTTATGTTCATTTTACTGATAAAGTAACTGAAAAGACTGCAAAACTATTTGGACAGGAAAGAAACTGTCATGATGTTGAAAGGGATAAAAGCTACAAAACAGAACACCGATATTCATACTGTGAACCAGACACCACTCAGCACCAATCAGTGAAGGCAAGAGGGCTATTATATGGCAGGATAATGTAAGATTGTTCAAGAGGGCTTAAGTAGAATTCGACATGCATCTGATGATAAAACAACACACTGGACGAATTGAAAAATATAAATGATTGTGAGAAATAAAAGTAATCCAACCATCATCTATGACCAGATTTAATCTTCATTCAGAAGTCTGGACTGCAATGTTTTGAATGTTGTTATGTAATAGTATGCATTCTCATTGCAAGCATCTTCTGCAGACAAAGATCCACAACGCCAAATAAAAGACGTTTCATATCAGTCACACCCTGTACCCTGTCTTTATGGATGGAGCTGTTTGTGTCAGGTTTTTGCGTAGCCCATACATGCACAAATAAACGCACATTCAAGCTTTCTCTCTCTCTCTATTTGCTAAGATTCGACGTCGGAGGCCGACACCAGCCACGCTCTTCAGATTGACGGACCCACCATCACCAGAGGAAGAAATTGGCCCTCATCAGGTAGCTCAGCTGGTGTGCACTATTTGGGCCTTCAAAATCCACCAAAAACTTTTAGAATCAGTGAGCAAAGACATGACTTTAGGCTGAAGAGATTCCAGCCCTGCCAGTTGTCTCAATACACCAGAACACAATGCAATAACAAGTCTGTGTGTTCTGAGTGAGGGGTGTGAGTTTAATGTTTTCCTGATTATCACTTCAATCAAGCTCTATATGTACACAAAGCTAATGCAGCAATCTCAGGCTTGTTGTCTGGGGGTTGTAGAAAGGCATTCTGAGAAATGTTGCAAATTTGCATCAGAGGCAGGAGTGTATTCAGTGGGAGTGGGTGCACACACACAAAAAAAAATTCCAATCTGAGCCAATTCTGTATCTGTCACGAGGCAATAGGACTCCAATGCAGACTAACAAAGAAAAAGGATGAAGGAAGATATAAAGAGTGGGAAGGGCCGAGAGCATTTGGTGGACAGGTGGTGAATGGCAGGTCTGGAAAGTTCATGATGCGTGGGCCTGGGGGAAGTGAGAAGTACCCATCTTTAAATTGACTCTGGTAAAGTCCAAAACCAATTTTTTGCTCTTTCCTTTGAATACGGCTGACAGTTAAATGCAATTGTTAATTGTTGTGTCTCTTGGATCATACCTTTTCATCTTAAAGGAATGTCTCATCTTGGCCCTTTTCTACCTTCATGCTAACATTTCAAATATAACAAAATAATAGCAATTTTACTATATTTTGTAATTTATCTGATTCTACAACACTGTGGAGTAGTGTAGGGTATTTTAACGGACTCCTCTGATAAAACACTAACACTTCTAGGTTACTGTGCAGATGTCCGTTACTGTATATGTAAACCATGATTTGGATGTTTTACTTCTGCAGTGGGTTCTGGGGGAAAATGGAGCATTGAAAGCCAAACTGGTTCACACGTCAGCCTACCAGCCGCCCTCACTTAAAGGTAAACGCACTGTAATGTGTCTGCGTGATGAATTACACAAAATGAGAGAATTTGGGAGACCTAATTCTGCTGTGGCAACTGCCATGTGGTCTATATCTGTTTGGAATATGCGCCTATCCAAAAAACATAGTGAGAAGTGTGTGTGTGTGTGTGTGTGTGTGTGTGTGTGTGTGTGAGAGAGAGAGAGAGAGAAACAATGTCTGCTATATGAGATTAGGAGCAGAGACAGCTGTGAGTCTGTGCTGGATCATCCTGGATTATAGGATGGGCACACAGCTGCAACATGGTCTCACACACATACATGCAGAGTCACACGCATACAGACACAGAAAACATTACTATTTGATATGAATATGTATATTACTCATCTTCTGTTTTGTCAGCTTAAAATGTCTACATTGCTCTACTGAAAATGTTGGTCTGATAATGATTATATTTTAACATCCTCATCATCAAACAATCATCTGACTGCTTGAAACACTTAAAATGTGACTGCCCAATCATCCAGATTCTTTTCATCCATTATGTGATCCGTTATACCTCTTATAAACAGTAGTAAAACACAATTGCTCTGTATGGTAAAGAGAGTTTCCCAACTAAAGTGTGGCCCAAATAAGAAAACGTTACAAGTAAGAAAATCATCTATCCATATTGCTTTGCCTTATTTCACAAAGGGAGGGTTGGTTTAGGTCCAATGGAAGGAACTAACTCATTATAGCAAGCTCAGTATAATGTAGCTCAGTAAAATGTAGCTCACTATTATATGTATTTTATCTGTCTGTCAGAAAACTGGCATTGCAATGTACTTAAAGAGTGAGACTCCCTAAAATTGTGACCTCCAGTAGCTTACCATGTCACCTTGCAGCAGTGATGTACAAGTGTACTCCACGACCCCACCAATGAGAGTGAGCAGTCAGGGTTGCCTCTTTTTATATAGTTTTAACTTATATGTTGCCTCTTTTTATATAGTTTTTACTGAACCAATGGCTCATCCTTTAAAGGTGCCGTGGAATGCTCATCTTCAGGTTCATACTTGTATTTAGAATTTCTACTAGAAAAGGTTTATATGCTTTAATGTTCAAAAGCAAATTATATTTCTCATACTGTCCACTGCATCATCACATCTTTTCACCCTCTGAATTTTACCTTTCCTTCATAGCCATAAAATCACTTTCTTTGAGACACACTGCACTGCATAAACTACAGCTGTATCTCTATTAGCTGGTATGACCACTAACCGTGGAACGTGGGCCGGTCTATGTAACTTTGGGGGCGTAACCATTCCAGATGTTACGTAAAATCTAAGTGCTTGTTGGCTTTTGCCTGTTTTTCAGGAGTATTTTGGGTGTGCAAGATTTACATAAGGAGGACCATTGGAGATTTAGGCTAACAGTTTTTCTGTTACATGCACTGAACTGTTTTTATTCAACTATGCCAAGGGAAATACAGTTTCATCACTCCATATGCAGATGACATGGTCCTACTTTAAAAGAAGAACAGTCCTTTCCTGCATTCTTTACAGAGAATTTTCTGGTAACATCTATGCAAAATCTAATTTTCTTAGTCAGTCTGAAAGAGTGATGCTGGGTCTGGTCAAAATTGAAACAGGCTTAAAGTGAGTTTCAGCTCATTCTTTGCTGGGCCCACAACTTTACTGCTTTGGTTCGCTCTCACAACTCTCACAGCATCGCAATAGGCTGTAGAAGGCAGCAGTTTTCAGAGAAAAAACTCCACAAACCCACTGTACACTATCTACTTAGCACCAAACAGCAAACAGAAACAGTTAGTGACCAGCTGGTGAACATAGTGAAGCATTTTGCTGCTCAAGAGACCAATATTTCAGACAAAATCAGAGCTTAAACAAGAGTGAATATTGGACAAGGTTATGTTGCTTGGTAACAATTGGATGTGTTTTTGCTTCCTCCAAACACAAACATACAGTACATCATCTCTTACATTCACCTCTCAATTCATTCATCTATTACATGCTTTTTAAAGGAGTAAATCGATCTTTGTTTTTAAAATGGGCACAGGGCTACTTTATTCTATATATTGATTTGTATTTCCAGCTGTTCAGAGGATGGCCCAGGCCCACCTGTCCTCGCTAGACATGTCTTCTATGGACAAAGAGGAACCTTCTTCTGGGGATGAAGAGGAGGAACATGAGACAGACAGCCAGCAAACAACATCAGCTACAGGTGGGTCAGACAGGACGGTCTTTCACATCTTATACTTGCATATGTACCCTACCACACATAGACATATTTTACACTTTGAAAAATCCCTTTCTTGCCAGATCTAAAGGAAGAAAGCAAACCACTGAAAGATCAGTGTGCTGCACCAGACAGTTCGACAGGAAGTGCTGATCTCAGCCATCACCACAGATACAAAAAGGAGGCAAAAGAAAGAGAGGAAAGAAAAGGAGAATGACAAAAGAAGAGGACTCCAGTGGAGAACTGAGTGTCAGAGAGGAACAAACTTGCATAGCACACATATAGGCCATGTGTGTGCATGCATTGGTGTACGTATGAGTGTATGTTATTTTGGTCTGCGAGTATGTGCTTGTATGAGACAAAAGAGTTGAGGAAGAGTGTGGAAGAGAGAGAAAGAGGAAAACAGACGGGCATTAAGGAAGGTCAGAATATTAATGAGCAGGTATGAGGAAATGTTTAACTGGAGACTTGTGAAGGACATCACATTTCAGTCAACCAAGGATGCCAGGACTAAATTCCAGCCAAGGACACTGCACAAAAAGCATGAGAACTGCTAACAACTGTGGCATTTTCTCAATGTGTAAACATGTAAACATGTAAGATTCAATCATATTTGTATTGATATGGTCAAAGTGAAAAAAAAAGTTTGAGGGCCCTGATTAGGTTCTTATTTTATAGTATGTGTCATACAGTTTGCGGTTATTGTATGTGACACAAAGATATGATACACTTTATTACATGATATACTACTGTATAAAATACAAAGAGTGATAAGACAACAAATTCCTATTGAAATGTAACCGAAAAACTGTAGGTATGTTTTCAAAGTGCTAAAAACAACTATTTCACTTTGCTATCCTCAACCTTGTAGACATTTGAGCATGAGTGCCACCAAAGCCACAGCAGACCAGATCACATCATATCAGAATAATCCAACTAATCATGATAATGCAGCACAGTTTTTCTGGTTTGATTATGCACAGGCTTTTTGTAACATGGAGATTAGCACACATGATCTGTTTGGGATGGCAGATAGGATATTTGGTAACTGAGAGAGGACGTATTTTTTCAAAAACAACATATATTATAATAAGTTTGTTCTTGACCATGTATATAAATTGTGTTTTTGTGTTGGTTGCTAATAAAACAGTTATATGGTGCAGTTGTTGTTTGTGTGATTGTATGTGTGTGGAGTTAATCTGTAGTAAGTACAATGTTCCAATCATATTTATTTTCTGAGAAAAGAAAGACAAAGCACTTTATCTGGCATTTCAGTTACCACACAGAGTCATTGTGTAATTTTGGACACGTTAACAAAGTGCATATGTTTGAATACAGTACACAAGAGTGGGTTTTATTAAATAAGGACCCTGAGCAAGTTTTTGCCTTTTATGACATTTGTTCTTGTGCATTTGTGAACAGCCTTGGATGTACACCAACTATTTGTGTTCCATATCACAGTTACATTGTCCCTAAAGATGTCACAAGGTCACCAAAAAAAGAAAAGCATTTAAATTAAACACATTTAATATTTTATGATTAGCCAAGTCAGAACACATGCAAGAACCGGTCGAGGCAGATGGCCGCCCACCCTGAGCCATGGCTCTGCTCGAGGTTTCTGCCTCTTAAAAGGAAGTTTTTCCTTGCCTGTGTCGCCTAGTGCTTGCTCTTGGTGGGAATTGTT
>JAPMOB010246468.1:0-11906 GCA_029875015.1 Lepomis gibbosus | reverse complement strand
GAAAAGTTATGTGACTGGTTTACCCTCTGAACCCATGGCATTCACAGCATCTTAGAAGACCGGGATGAAGAAATTCAATTCCAAACCTGAATGCTTTGTAAAAAACAGTTCATTCTGCCCAGACATCTACTGTATTTCTTCAAATTTTTGCTGTGATGAGGTGATTGACAGAGAGCAGAATTTAACGCAATGCAGCGCTAAAACAAAAGAACAATGAAACAAAGATAACACCAGAAAACCAAATAAAAGCTTCAGTTAAAGTGTTATGGACTTTTTTTCCCCCCCAAACCCCCACCTACACAGTTTGATTGACAGGTGTATTGACTTTGAAAATGAAAATGCAAAGGAGGGTTTGCGTTTGCTTTTGATGTTTTGTAGACACATGACCGTGTGGAAATGTAAACGGAACCAACTGAATTATAATTAAATTTTTGTCAATGTTAATTTCATTAGAATGATAAACAGCTTTTTAAAAGTATGGCTTTAATTGAAATGACAAGGTAATATATGCAAATTATATATTATAATTATTAGTAATATGAATGTACTTGGGTAGAAACATGTCAGAATTTAAGTTATGTCATGAAATATAATGAAATTGCAGATGATCATTTTTAACAAATCTTTTTTATTTATTGATTTTGAATTTTATATTAACAAACAAAATAGCAAATCACCAAAAAAAGGATATCGGAACCATAAAATGGAAAGGAGGAAAAACTTGTGTAATAGTAATGATAATGGGAGGGCTAACAGTGGACATTGTTTCCAGCTTCTTTTCCAGTACCCAGTGAGCCAGTCGCAGCCAGCTCCGTTCTATGTGGGCGGGCCCATGGGTGGGATTGACAGCATGGCGGGGACGGAGCCCAGTCAGCAGGCTCCACCCCCGGCGCCAATGACGCCGGCCCCGCCTCCCTCCACCTCCTCCTGCTCTGCAGGCCCCTCCCCTTCCTCCCAGGGATCTGAGACCTCGTTCGACTGCACGCACTGTGGCAAATCTTTACGTTCCAGGAAGAACTACAGCAAGCACATGTTCATCCACTCTGGTAAGACACGCCTCCTTCTCCATCTCGTTATGTGTTTGCTTGTGATATTAAAACATGACGATATTTATACCACGCAATTAAAACTTTTGACATGCTGTCACGCACACATCAGTTTTCTCACTCAGCGACAAAAACTAACATAAAACTGATAATGTCGACTCGCTGCGTAGATCATTTCCACCCAGCTGATGCGACAACGGCGTACGCCATGATAGTAATAAAGTGGACCCACCTTGCACTGTGTCGCAGCCAGTTTGTGTCGGGGGAGGGGGGGTTACATAACTGGTAGAGTTTTGCAGTTTAAACATCTGAAAACTGATGCGAAACTTGTTTGGAGCTGCACGTTATCTAAGGTGGTGAAGTTAACATGTAACTTGTGGTGAGGTTTATGCTGATCAGAAGTGTTTTCAATTTCCACTTCCTTGTTTCGTCCAGTTCTGTGTCTGTGAGACGGTATTCACGGCAGAGTATAGGGCTGAATTTAAATGCTGATGTTGGTCTTGAAAACCTGCTGAAACACAGGAGCTATTAAAGTCCAGAAGTTTATAACTGAATTAATTATTCTTGTGTGCTAAGTATATCATCACACACTGCCCAGTACTCCTTTAATTCACTTGAACACTGACTCTAATATATTATTTTATATAAACAATGAATCAAATGAAATGTAAAGTTAAAGGGGTCGTTGCCATTGACAAACCTAGACGAGGGGCATCAACAGAATGTCAAATCAATTTTATGTAGCCTGTAATCACAGTTACTGTCTGTCCCAATAGCCATATAATGAAAACAGCAAATGATATTGAAAGTGACAGGATCCATCCTTGTTGCCTTCAATGCAAGATGATTATCGCCAACCCAGCAGCTCTGTCCCTTCTGCCTCATTGTTTTGGTTTTCTAGCACATTTACTCTCTGATTTAAATCTAATTCATTCTTATTAAAACCTAGCATGGAGCTGTTTTCAGCAAATAAACTCAGATAACCTCATTGTACACTACCTGCCCAGCACTGAACAGCTGGCAGACATCTAACAAGACAGATATTTTTCTCAGGAGTTGGGAAATGATAACATTGCTCTGTGTCTGTTGGATGTGTAAATACGTAGGCAACTGGCTGGTTCCATGTTAGCCACAGTAACTTAATAATGCAATAATATATCAAGTCTGTGTGTCTGTCAGCTTGTTGTTGAGTTTCTGGGCCCCTAAGTGGCCAAAAACAAACTGTGAGTGCCGCTTTAATTTTCACAGCAGCTTCTGAATAGGTTGAAACACACATATCAGACTTCCAGTTAGTGATAATGCGAAGGATCCTCTATCTACCTAAACATCAGAAAAACATGTAAGAAAACTACTGGTAACATTTTATTAATCCATTTGAGCGTTTAAAACTTTACTTTCTGATAAAAATTTAGATTTTAAAGGGCTTTCCGTATACGGTATTTATCTGAATTACAAACTAGTGTCCTGATGTGATGGTCTAAATGCTGAATCAGAGGAGGCGCATAAACACTGACTACTTGTCACCTACTATGTTTAAAAATATTAATATAGGTATTGAAAACTTGCCAGCATCAGTAGAAAAATGTTGTAATTCTAAAGTGTATATTAATTGGGTTCTTATCTGCTCTATGACTGTAATATATAACAAATGTAGACAAGATATGAAATAGTCAAACTGCCTGACGATTACATAAATGAAAAGTGATTCAGATGTACTGACACGACTGCTCTGTGTGTGTCTTCGTTGTGCATGTCTTGTCTGTACATTCCTGTCTCTCCAGGTCAGAAACCTCATCAGTGCTCCATCTGCTGGCGCTCCTTCTCCCTGCGCGACTACCTCCTCAAACACATGGTGGTGCACACCGGCGTCAGGGCTTTCCAGTGCTCCATGTGCGGCAAGCGCTTCACCCAGAAAAGCTCGCTCAACGTGCACATGCGCACCCACCGTGCCGAGCGCACCTTCCAGTGCAACGTGTGCCACCGGGCCTTCACCCACCGCACCTTGCTGGAGCGCCACGCCCTGCAGCACGCCCACCACGCCCCCCAGGGCCAAGGCCAAGGGCGTGGACCCGACATGACCTCACCTAACAAGCACAGCCCTCCGGCTCTGGGAGGGCCCTCAGGTATGGCTGGCGCGGCTGGCATGGTCGGCAGCATGGCCAACATGCCCAGCCACGGAGCTTCCTCCACCTAGAGAGAGAGAGAGAAGGGGAGATATGTGGGAGAGAGGGAGGTTAGTGAGCCGATTCCTTAAACCAACTTCTCCTCCGTCCTAACAGCCTTGTTGATCTTTTGTTCTGGTGGGAACAGTGCTCATACTGTGAGTTCCTATTGTTTTAGCTTAATGACACTTTCAATCAGGGTTCCTTCACAGGGTTTTAAAGAGAGAAAAAGATTTTTAAGTTTTCGAATTGCAACAAAATCTTGCAGAAGTAAAACTGGTTGTTCCCTCTCCAGAAACCAATCTCAAATAGCAGTACTGTCATTTCCTGTTGTGACATTTGTTGTCTAAGCTACAGAGCGACATTGCTAACAGTCACACACCATCCAGCCAGTTATTTTTTGGTGGAAAGAAGTCTTGAATTTTGAAGTGGAGAATGTGTAGGAACCCTGATTCAAAGGCACCAGAGAGTCACCAAAGAGGTTAGGAATACAGAGCAGGTTTGGGAGTCGGCTTTTCTAGGTGGAGGTGAGAGTGGGTTGGGATGGGGGATTGGGGTTATATGGAGATGCAAGTTAGGGAAAATAAAGGGAGGGGTGGGGAGGGGGGTTGCAAGTTTGATTCATCTTCAATTCATTTAATTCCCGTTAAAAATTTGAGTTAATTCTGTTCTTTTCAGTGTCACATCTGGGTTTGTTTACAACCCAATCATCCGTCTGCTTGTGCCTCTGTGCTGGAATGTGGATTAAAAAATTATGGCTCGATTATGTAACAAGTGAAGCCTTCAAAACGTTAAGGAATCTGATTTTCTGAACACCTTTGAACTTAATATTTACACATACATTTAGTTTACTTGGTTGTTGTGGTCAAACAGCTCCATGTAAAGTTCTTCTCTTGAAGAATATATTAAAAAGCACAATAGAGCACTTAAATAAGGACAGTTAAATTCCTGCTTTCTTTGTTTTTTTTTTAGCAGTTTTCATATTAAGGTGTGTATCGGCTGTAGGCGGTGGAAATTTAGGCAAAGACGCGCTTGCTGGAGTTGAAAATGTTTCAACTTGAACAAAACATATGTGCTTATCTCAAATCAGTTTTACTCCAGTTCATGAAAAAAGGAAAACAGGAGACAAACTGGGGGAAACAGAAAAGAAGGTCGATCCTAGAAAATGTAGGATTTTATAGTATGAATTTACACACGCACATCTAGTGGAGTGTGTTGTGAGACTTTAACAACATCTAATTCTCTTAAACGAAACAAAAGGAAAATTTGACTTCCATTCAGTTTAAACACACCTAAAGAGCATCATTGTTTTAAACAAGTAAAAGTTTTCCCATTTTTGAATATTTCAGAAAAAATATACCTCTGAATCAAGTGAATTGAATGTGAATGAAGCCTGTCGCTATTCAGGAGCAAACCAGGGTGACAAAGAAGGTTGTTGAATGATTCTATGAAGAAGGAAAGTAGTCCGAGCAGAGTGAGACTACAGCAGGGAGGGGAGGGAGGGGGAGGCGGAGGAGGAGGCGTGATGCACAGCAGTGTGAATGAAATTCACCATCATCCATCAGACAGCTTTGTAACATTTTCCACAGGCGCCACTGGTCGGCCCCAGGATCATATACCTCGAACCAGGACGAGCCCCTAACGGCTCGGAGGGACACTATTATCACTCATTTGAAATGTTTGGGAAACATTTCAGCATGTTTTACACACACACACACACACACACATATATACACACACACACCTACAATTACCTCGGTGGTCCAAAGACAGGCATTATGCTTCACATCTTTTAAGCTACATCAAACGAAGAAACAGTGAAAACGAAAGCTAAGATAGATCTGTTTACTTTTTGAAAATGCTACTAAAGTACTTCTATGTAAAATTCCTGTACATCGCTATAACACTCAGTTTATTTGTCGCTCATGTGATTCTTTGATGCGGATATAAGGCAGAACATTTAAAAAAAAAAAAAACTTTTAAAGTGAAAGAGCCATTCAGAGTAGGTTAAACTTGGTTGAATAACTATGACAAATCAATGATTTTTATTGGGATTTTTATTGAGTGTTTGTGTTTGTCTTTTGGGGCTGGTTAAAAATAAATGGGAAGTGTTTGTTGCTTAAAAAAATGATTAAAGCTTTTCTCGCAGCACTATTAAGAAAAACTTTTTAACATTTTAGTAAAACTAAATTAATCATGAAAATGTACAATCACCCCTACATGTTTTGACAAAGTCAAACGTGTGATAATGTTAATTATCACATTAATATTTATTACAATTTGATCTCTATGCACAGTTAAGTTTGCACATCATATTACTTAGACCTAGATGTTGTTGTCCCCTAAAGTATTAGGCCTATGATTGTTTCGTTTTTTTTCACCTAAAAGGTGATCTTAAAAAGACCTTATGTGTCGCTTTTTGCTCATTTTCCTTAATGTTTGTCAGTCAAAGCATTATATGATATTCAGTAGTGGACTTGAGCTTTGTAAGAGCTTTTAATCAAGGCTTATTTTCATTTAAAAGAGTGAATCCAGCAAAGACGTAGATTCAGATACTCTCTGTCTGGACTTCACTATAAATATTGACATTAAATGTCCCATTTAAATGTGGAAAAACTGCTTATTTACAGGGAGCAGGCCTGTCAGCGTGTGTTCACTGGCCTCTGAACGTTGCAAATTAATTTGCAGACTCAGTAGTTTGTTTCGCCAGCGTTGTGGGTGAAAAAAAGACTTAAAAAAAAGAGTTTTAAGAGAAGCTGGACTGAAACTCCTCCAACTCACTGTTGGTTATAAGCTATATATAAAATTTAACGCCAAACCTTTGGTGCTTTTTTGGAAATATTTACCTCATTTGCCAGTTGCCAGCACCATGCTGTGGCCTGGGTTTGGTAAATAAGCGATGTTGAGCTGTTTCAGAGGTTTGATCTATCCTCAGCAGTGGAAGTGGTTTTGGTGCATTTTGTCTGAGGCGGACCCTTGTACAGTACTGTAATATGTGTGCTTTGAAGCCATGTCAGCGCATTGTAACGTACTGTGTTATGCCTTTTTTTGTTTGTTTTCTTGGGAGGGAAGTTGATAATTGTTTTTCTACATTAATATTTCTTTAACAGAGGTTAAATATGTCAAAAGAAGAAACAGTCATTTTATAAAACAAAAGAATCACTTGTCATCATAAAACCACATCTTTTATGTATAAAAAGACTAAAGGCATGATTTTAACTTTTTTCTGAGAACTTAGATGTTGTACTCAATGAATTAACTGAATTTTAAAAATGAGTGATTTCAAAGATTTCTTTCTCCAAATAAAAAGTCTTCTATGGCTTCAGGCCAGCTGCTTGTCAAGCATTTGATTTTTTTTTTTTATCAAACATTAAAGTGCGAGTACGTGTGTGTTTATGTTTGTACAAATCACAGCTGAGTGCTGTCGGGATATCAAACATAGAGTAAATACTTCCTCCTCAACCAACCTCAAGTGGTTGCACATAAAGCTTTTTTGAAAGTGAAATGTTTAAATGTAAAAATAACTTCCCTTTATTCCTCACATTGTTGATTGATTGTTTTATGTGTTGCTGCAGCCATACTGTAGTTCTGTCGATATTCATCACTCAACACAAAAGTCTTCGTAGGTGTTCTCTTATCTCAAGATCCCAACAAATGTATCAGGAAGACCATTTAAAAGCTGTCTTTTATTGAAGGCCCATACATATTCTTTTTTTTTTCTTTGCAGCTTGGGCCTTTGAAGGTCTGGCTGGTCGTGGCTGAACTCTGGCCAGAAGGCATCTGTTACTCAACAACATCTGTTCCTGTTACTCTCTTTCTCCCAGCATGCCGAGGGACATGCAGGCTCTCCCAAGGGTGGCCTTTTGTGTGCCCCATTGTCAATTCCATCATTGTCTGCTGAAGTCTGTTCCCATAATGCCGCAGGGTTATAAACCCCACCAGAGGCCAACTCTACCGGGCTGATGATTTACAGTTATTTGTGTCTAAATACAATCAGCGTCTTTGTGGGGCAATTAAGAAAGAAAACTGAGGGAGATTTAAAGACGTACTCATAAAAAAGAAAAAGCCATGTTAGATCTAAATGTAGACCGGCAAACGTAAAGATTATTTTCTCTTTTACAAGATGACTGCGTTCAGATATGAGAGAAATTACTTATTAAAAGTAGTAAAAAGGAAACGTTTCAGATATTAAAGAAGCAGCTGAAGTTGTTTTGGGTGGAAACAGGAAAACCCGGTGTGTTGGATGTCCAGTAGGCGTAACTTTACATTTTAGAGCCATGAATTACCTGACGTGTTCTTTAGGAGGAGAAATAGGAGCGGTAAATCTAGCGTAGGGATATTGTTTTTTATGAATAGGCCCCCTCTCCCGTCTCCAGGGAGACACTTTCAACTTCTGGCAGTAGCCAACAGTGTCGGCATAGAAAAGCCCACTATGGGGTCGCCAGGGGAAGACAACAGATGTTACTGATTAACTTTGCTCACAGACCCCTGAAGAAGTGTTTTTCAGAGTGCTTGCAGATGAAAGAAAACAAGTTGGATGCAATTAAAAGTTCACGTTTAGCAATATTTATTTGGAAAAATAGTCTTGGCTAATTCCTTCATTCAAAAACGGTAAAGGAGACAGTAACATAACAGTTTGTACAGTACAATCCCTCTTAAATAACATTTTCTTAAAAAAAAGTCCCATTGACCTGAAGTGCCTTTGCAAATATCATCATTAAAGAAAGCAACTTAAATAATCATAACAAACATGACAAATACACAATACAAAATAAAAATAACACAAAACCATTAAATTAACTTAAATTAAATCATAATATTAAATCATAACTTTTTTCTTGTTTTTTCTTTCTTTATTTTACAAAAGGACAATCTGTATCAAAAAGCAACATTATTTTTATTAAGACAAAGTTTTTATGTCCCCAAAACAAAACAATTTTTTTTTTAACAATACTATGTCATAAATGGTTTGGAGGGCTTAGGAAAGAAAACGCACTTCAGTTAACACAGTGATCAAGTATACATACAGTCTTCACAGGTGTATGGGTGCACAGCCCATGTGAACAGCCTCGTGAAGAACAGGCCAGTATGGCCAAACATCCACCGTTTGATGCAGTTCCTGCGTTCAGCAACGGCGTGTGGGTTAGAGAAAAGGCCTGGGTGCAAATGTTGCAAAAACAAAAATCGTAGCATCGTTATTGCCACGAGACAGTGTCCGTTTATATTTTATTTTTTACCCCCATAAAAGGCAGACATAAGAGAAAGCTAAGTGGCAGTTTACTTTCAACCGTAAACTGTTTTTTATTTTTTTTTTTGCCCCGCCAGTTCCTATCCCACAGGCCGCCGCTGCCTGCGCTTAGTTTCCAGTAGAGAACCAGCTCACTCTGAATATCAGTTAAACGTCTCAGTATCAGCAGCAGTCTCAAGGCGGGACACCTCCCCCTAAGGTTAGAGCAGCATCTGAAGGAGTATAAAAACTCTCCCATAGAGCAAATAAGCAACGGGGCGGCCCATTGGTGGCTCGTTACACCTGGAGAGACACAAAAAGACAAAAAAATCATTAGTGTTTGTTGGCCGAATGACCACAGACAGATGTGTTTTTACACCGAAAGGCAAAAAAAAGTAAAATACAAAAACTCACCTCAGTTGCAATAATACATTCGTCCTTTTCCTCTGACATCACAAACACAGATTTGTACTTGGTGTCCGCACATGCAGACATTTCTGGGGCTTTCTTTTCTGATGCATCGCTTTAGGAAAGACAGAAACATGGTTAGTTTCATCGTTCTGATAGCCTCGGTGTTACATTTTGTTTGAGACTTTCCAGTAGCAAATTTACCATTTTAAACGTTTGCTGCGTTTCTCCTCAAACTCAAACGAGTCCAGGGATTGGCACTTGTCCTCGCAGGCCGCCTCCAGCATGGCCTCTTTAGCCGCCTGCTCATAGTTGACCTCGTGTACGAGGTTGTAGTCTGCAGGCGGATGGCGGCTCTTGTAGCTGCTCCTCTCTGGTGAAGATCCTTCATCAGGGTCACTGCTGCAGAAGTCCATCTTCTTGTTGATATTTTTTACGCCTGGTGTCGGCATCACGCTGACCGCCAGGTCCCTGTCACTGCGGTGACAGTTGTTAGTCAGGTTGTTTATTGTCTCTCCCTCGCAGACGGTTTCTATTTGACCGCCGCGCTGGGCTTTTGATCGGAAAAATCCAACAAGTACAGCGCATCCTGCCAGCAGCAGCAGCACCAGGGCCACACCGGACCCGATGGCCATCCAGGGCACTTCTGACCCGCGCACTGCAGCGTGTTCTGGAAGCAAGAACTGGCAGTTTCTGCCACCGTAGCCAGGAACACATGCGCAGACGTAGCGGTTGTTTCTCTCGTGGCAAGTGGCGCCGTTGTGGCAAGGGTTGTGTTCACAGCGGCTGATGGGTGAGCTGCAGTTGCGGCCGGTGTATCCCGGTGGGCAGGTGCAGGTGTAGCCGTTAAGACCTTCCTGGCACGTCCCACCGTTTTGGCAAGGATACATCGAGCACTCGTCCCCAGTGTGGTCACAGTTCATGCCAGTGAAACCATCTGGGCACTGACACAGGTATGAGTTGACAAGATCCACACAACGTGCACCTGAGGACAGAGATACGGAGTGGCATAAATGTTTGATCCGAACATTGGAATGACATATTTCATCTTTTGTTTGGAGTAAATACACTTTCTATGAGATTACACGTCTACGTGGTCAGTCACTCTTACCATTGGAGCAGGGGCTGGAGGTGCAGTGGTCAATCTTCTTCTCGCAGTTGAACCCTGCGTATCCCGTGGGGCACTGGCAGAAGTAGCCTCCGTCAGGGTTGTCAGCACAGCGGCCTCCATTGGAGCAGGGCCCATCAGCACACGTCATGGCACTCAGCTCGCAGTTGTTGCCATAGAAACCGTGAGGGCAAGTGCAGGTATATGTGTTTTCCAAATCCTGTGAGGAAAAAATAGAACAGGCTTGAGATGTGTCTTGAAACTGCAGCTGCTACAAACCCTTTTCAATCTGAAAACCCTGCATGCTGGATCTGTTCGATTGTTTTATAATGTGACAAATGTGCCAGGTCACATTTATACATCGCTGGCACCGAGCCACAGTTCACAGGATGTCTTAACTATTCTCATTCCAAGATCATTTAAGAAGACCAAACAACACTTACAGTGCAGCTTCCACCGTTGCGACAGGGGTTTCCAGCGCATTCGCTGACCTGGATCTCACAGCTGGCCCCAGTGAAGCCGGGCCTGCAGGAACAGGTGTAGCTGCCCTGACCAGTGTTGCTACAAGTGGCTCCATTCATGCAGGGCTTGTGGTGAGTGCAGTAGTTGAGATCTGGAAAGACACAGCAGCACATGTGGATTAGCCACAACACATGGCATGACAACAGCAGCAGTGACAGAATGTCTTTTTGTCCCAGCACACTTGTCTCTTTCTCTTCTTCCAGTGGTTTTTTGTTTCCTGTGCCCGGCCTCCTGTCCTTGCTATTCATCTCGAGACAACTGCTGCTCTACTCTGCTCAGTGTTTGCGCCTTTTATGTTGGTATCCTGATTCCTTACTTTGTTTCTCTCCTATCTGTCTCTGTACAGACTTTACTAAGCAGTTTTCAGTGATGGCAGACCAGAGAGGTGACATATGAAAGATTGTAACACTTTGCCCACTTTCTATCTCCTATGTTTTTATTCCCAGCAAGCGTGGCTTTTGTAATTTACAACTGAGTTAAACCCAGAAGCACTGATTTAGCAGAAGTGAGTTTTTAGATGTCTGTAGAATTTCTGTTTAAGCTGCATTTCAATTAATATTTTCCATATGAGGCCTGCTTCATCAAAATGATGTTGAATCTAGAGTTTTATGTAACCTTGACTTCTAAAAAGCTCACTTTTAACATTTAACACCCAGATGTCTTTCGAGCAGCAGATCAGCCTCAGCGCTTTCTGGTTCCTTGCCTTTCTGTCTCTCCTCATCACTCGTTTCTCCCAAAACTCTCACCACATTCTGTCCTCACCTTGGTTGCAGAAGAGTCCCCCCCAGCCCTCCTGACAGTTGCACTGCCAGGGCTGCTGGCAGGTCCCGTGGAGGCAGCCCGGGTAACGAATGCACTCGTCGCAGTAGCGGCCTTTGAATCCCACTCTGCACCTGTTGTTGTCCAATTAGGAGGAAACACCGGTCAGTCCACTCACATTACTTCATGTGTCCCACTAATTAATTAATGCCCCAGTGAACTGGTGGTGAACACTTACTTGCACTCTCCAGGTTTCTCGCAGAAGCCGTGCTCTTCATCGCAGCCTGGCAGGCAGATCGCTGTGCAGGGAGAGAAAGAAAAAACACACTTTTTAGACACTTTGAAAAACAACTCAAATTCAGGATCTTTGTTAGGTTTTGCTCTTGAAGATATACAGCACATCACCTAAATCCCAACAAAGTTTTTAAAGTAAGAGAAAAGGTGCGCTCCTAAGCCCATTAGCTGTTACCTTAAACTCAATCTCCTTATCACCATGGAAGAATTTTCTGCTTAACATAGTGCTGAGACAAAGGAGGGAGTGTGTGAATGTGTGTGCCTCAGAGAGTGTACACACACTCACTCACACAGACCCCCTCCACCCAGCCCACCACCCTCTTTTTTTCTTCTTCGCTGCGGGTCAAAACTCTTTTATTCATTCTGTGCTCTCTCTCTCT
>JAPMOB010246467.1:0-11420 GCA_029875015.1 Lepomis gibbosus | reverse complement strand
TAATTCATGTTGGTGTGTCGGGTTACATCGGGTCGGGCTTTAAAAGCCACGGGCCGGGTCGGGTCGGGTTGTAATTTTCATGCCCATTGAGAACTCTACTCCAGGGTGTGTCAGGACACAGTGTCATCATTGTTGGGTGTGGTTACAGATGCAGCATAACACACTTTTGACCACACCCAATTGTAGCATTTAGTGATGCTGGCTTCGGGTGTAACAGGTTTGAAGCGTTTAACCGTAGAGGGCCCTAGTTTTAAGTTACTTTTTTAAGAGGCATACGATGCTTTTTGGCTTTTACCCTTTTGCTCAGTTGTGGTATGCTCTGTTGTGGTATATGTCTTTTTGTGCATGTAATAGNTGGGGGGGGGGTTACCATATCCCACAAAAAACTGGACCTAAACTGCCTGAAAACAGCTTGATTGTAGTCCAGCCTTTACTTCCTTAACCTATCTGCATCACTATGTAAATCGTTTCATAATACTCGCCTAGTAGCCAGTGTGGCATGCCCTCAAAAACACTGGTGGAGAAACACACTGAGCTGCAGGAGACACAGTGACAAGAGGTCCGGCTGCTGCCTCTGGCATCCAGTTCTCATTATACATCCATGATCCGTTTACAGCAGTCCAAAGCAAACTGTGGGACGGTAGGCTTCATAGCGTCACATTGTCAACAATATCAAAAAACGCGGTACTAAAAATCTCTTGATTGAATTTGACATTACGGCAATTGCATGCATCCATTGCCTTTTGAATTCTGTTTTTTTCAATTCCTTCCACATGGGTGTGTAATTCAAATCCTGCATCGAAAAGGCAGTCTCTGCCAGTAACTGTAAAAACTACGATAAAGATTAACCTACAGAATGCAATGCAGAATGGTTATAGGTAGGGGTGTGACGATCTCGCGGCATGAGATCTTGCAAGATTAAATTGTGACTATATTTCTCGTCAGACAAAAAGCCATCACGCGAGTCTCACACAGTTGACTTTTTCACACGCTGTCAAGCCACATATTAATTTTCTCATGCAGTGAAATACATATGTTTAACTGATAGACTTGCGGAGCTAATCAACTCCGCTCACCGGATTCCACAATTAACCACACACGCTCGCCCTGTGAGTCCAGACAGCTGTGACAAATTGTAACTTAGCTGGCAGAGTTTTGCAACATAAAGATCTAAAAACTGAAGTGCAACCTTGCTCTGTTTCAGACTGTGAGCTGCACTTTTTCAGAGCTGCTGAAGTTAAAGGAAACCTATTATACTGCCTTTCCAGTCCTATATTTCTGTGTAGCAGCGTTGCATGATTCAAAGATTAATTTTTTTTTTTTCTTATATTAACTCTTCATGTAGGCCTTCATATCAGCCTCTGTCTGAAACAAGTGTTAGATGCTCCTGTCTCTTTAAGGCCCCCCTCTCAAAGCCCACTGCCTTCTGATTGGCTAAGACCTGAAGCATGTTACCAGGCTTTTGTTGTCGCTTGGCGGAACAGGCAGACTGAGCGTTGCTTTGCCATTACTGTGTGGGGCAAATGACCATATATGAAACACCAGCTCCGTCTGGCTCGGCATTACGTAGAAAAGAGCCGTTGGTAGAAAAAGCTGTTTAAAACAGAGTGTTCAGAACGGAAGGAAATCAGAGGTTTTTGCTCACCAGGATTTTTAAAATATATTTTTCCTAATTTTTTGAAACTTTGGCCATGTTTAACATGAACTTGCAACATTGTAACATTGTAGATAAGTCATAAAATGTGGAAAAGCATAATAGGTCTCCTTTAAAGTGTGTGAATCTATGCTGACATTTCTGCCTGATCACAAGCGTTTCAGTTACTTTCGGTTTCACATGCGGCATGCAGTCCCAAACTGCGTCAGTCGAACAGTCTGAAGGAGATGTTACTTCCAGCGGATTAATAACGTAATGCACAGCAAAGTATAGGGCAAGTAGACTTCTCATTAAATGGTGACATTCTCGTTATATGCTGACTTTTTTCTGGACATGTCGGAGAACACAGATTTGTAGGAGAGATTCTGAATGTTTAGAAAGTTTTGAACCTGAGCAGAAAACCTGCTGAAACACAGGAGCTATTAAAGTTCATGAGTTTATAACTAAATTAAAATGAATTACTTTATTATTGAGGTGAAAAGGTGCCACATGCACATTAAAGAGGTTACTTCCCCAAACAAAGACAAAGGAGGGAAGACTGAATCATGACTCAGCACGGATGATATTAAATGAGAAAAGTTGATCTACAGAAGAAACACATCTTAAAGCAACACAGAATGCCTGAGAGTTGCACTGCATTAGTTAGTGCATTGTAGTTAGGCTACAGATTTTCAATTGCCACCTGAATTTTGGCTTTTTCATACATAAATTTAAAAAATCACCATAAACTGGTGCAGAAAAAATCATCAGAACGCAGGAAATAAAGTGTTTAATACTCAAAATTTTCATATAATTTAGCATTAAAGATTTCTTAAAAATACTGTTAAAATCTCATCTCTTCTCGATCTTGTGAACCCAGTCTCGAAGGCTGGGCCAGTCATGGGTTAAGTGTGTCGTCACACCCTGTCTGTCACAGGCTGTTCACTTATAGTAATACTAATATTAATTAATTAATCTTGTTATACAAATTTGTGTTGTAAGATGATAAATAAATCTGCCACGTACCCTATCGCTCTGTCATTCCGTTCTTGCTCTTTCAGATAAAACGCATCCCTCAAGCACCCACAAGCCCTCATTGTATTTGTGTATGTGTGTGGTTCTGTCCTTTGCCCCATGTGAGCCGTGGGATGTAGTGCTACAACAAACAGGGTGGCTTAGAGACGGGAAGGGAGTGTAAGAAAGAAAGAAGTAAGAAGAGAGTGATTTTTCTCCCTTTTATTCCCATGGGTATTGCACCAGGGCCTTTCACTCGAGTTGCCACATTTCATTTCCTGCTGTGCATATTTGTGTGTGTGGATGTGTGTCTGTGTGTAGATGTGTGCGGTGTGCATGCGTGAACTATGTGAGGGTCTTGCTCCACTGTGGTGATTTATAGCGGCGGGCTCCGGCCCTATCTGTTTTCGATCAGTCTCATGCTTGGCTCTGGCTTCCCTCCAGCGCTCCCCTGGCCCACCGGACGCCGAGTCTGGGTGGGACCCCTCCAAAACTGCCTGGAACCAGCACCACAAACACACTCTCCCTTACGCTTTCATTCCCCTCTTCTCAGCCCCACTCTGCTTCTTCCCTGCTCCCTCCTACCTCTTAACTCGCTCCCACTTCATGTACACAATTTCACAATCCCTGCCCAACATCCTCACGCACAAAACACACTCCGTCACTATTACTTATTTACTCTGTCTCTCTTCCTTTGTCTTACTCTTGCTCGCTCTTGCTGTCACGCTCTTGCTTGCCATTAGCTTCACACACTCAGTCACATGCAAACATCCTCACAGGCACACCCCCACACACACTCAATGCAGACAATCAAAAACACTTACACAGATTGCATTCACACCCCCATCTCAGCCCCCGTCTATCACTACCACTACCACAACCTACACCACATATTCTTTGTCCACATCTGATGTCATGTTGGCTAACACCTTTCATTTTTTGTGATACATTCAAAATGCGCAGGCCTGTAAGTTTTACTTGCATAAATTTAAATTAAAGTTGTCATCATGATTGGGAGGGGGGGAGGAAAATCCTAGCAGTTGTGTCATTGCTGGCATAGTGCAGTTTGTTGTAGTATGAGTAATAAGTCCTGGATTTCATTGCTGTTTCCTTCAGCTTTTCTGCTCCTCTGGAAACTAACGCAAACTTCATTGTTCTTAATGGGAAGTGCTGTCTGCAGGTTCCCAGAAACCTCAGACTTAAGTAAGTGTGCAAAGTTCTCTCTGTCTTTGTATGTGTGTATCTACGTGTGATGGTAATGTTAACTCAAACAGGAAGTGGCCTGTCAGTCATGTGCTCACTCCAGCGCTTTCTCCCAGCTGTTGGTCCATACGCACACGCAAACAGGCACACACAGGCATATGCACACACACATACACACACACAGCTGGTCTTCCTGTCTCTGGTGACCTTGGCTGGGCTTCGGAGGCCCACTCATCTCCACCTCCTCTTCCATCTGAACTGGCTCCAAGCTCATCCTTTCTCTCCCTTCACATCTCTTTTTTTCCTTCTTCTTTCACAACTCATATTCCTTCCTCTCACTTACACCGCAGCCACAAAGTGATGAAAGTACTGAACCTCAGCCCCCGTGTTTCCTCCTTCCACCTGTCACGACCATTTCGGGACAGTGATGTCAGAGTGCAGGGAGCCAACATAAACGAATGAGATTTATCCAAACGGTCTGGATCGGAACAAAGTCTTGGAGCGCTGTGCTCAGCTGGCTATAAACTCCAGCATATCTGGACTGAGCTGCGTCCTGTGTAAGAAAAGCTGGTCAGAGGTGCCGCGGCCTCTCGGATCCAAATCACTCGGGACGTTTCCCCAAGCCACCGAAACATTCTCAAGAGAACCGTGGTCTGAGACTGAACCTGCTTCTGAGTTCTTTTGGATCTGCGTTTGAACAGTCGTTATAAATGAAGCACAATGCCGGTTTAGCTGACAGCGCTGTTTCCCATCAGTGAGGAAGTCATAGCCGCTCTGGTGTGTGTGTGGGTGTGTGGGTGTGTGTATTTGAGATTGAGAATGAAGTGAGGCTGTGTGTGTGTTTCCCAGCAGACACTTTGATAGTGCTCGGAAATGCCAAACCACATGAAACTGTCATCTACGTTCAGTGATGGAATGCCAGTTTGGGAGCCAACACACACACACCTACACACACCCACACACACACAGACACACACACACCCTGGCATTGTCTGTTGGTGAGTGACAGAGGAATGTGTGTACAAGTCATTTTAACGGTTAATAATGAAAACCATAATAACCTCCTTTTCTCTCTTCTCTCTCCCCCAATCCTCTTACCTTTGTCCCTTTCTGCTCCTGTATGAACCATGCGACCTCACCTTACATCCACACAATTTTTTCCCATTCCATCTCTCTCCACCCTCTCTCCTCATCTCTGTCCCTGTATCCACTCATGCGGTCCTTCTTTTGTTCCTCTTTTTCTCTCCTCCTCTCCCCATCATCTCAATCTCCTGCTCCATCTATCCTCCCTCCCTCCCCTCTTTCTTGGCCCCTCCAGCCCAGAAGGGTCTACTCCACCTCAGCCCAGACGTCTACCAGGAGATGGAGGCCAGCAGGAAGCAGGGGGGTGGTGCTCCGGGCCCCGGCGGCAGCAGCAGTGGCTGCTCCGTCAACTACATGACATCCAAAGACATGGGGCCTTGCTCCGCCCCGCTGCCCCCAGGACACTCTCCGTACTACAGCGGCTCGGCCTCCTCACCCAGCCCAACCGCCACCATGGCCAGGGAGCTGCTGCTTAATGGTCAGTCATCCACAGCTGACGCTTCCCTGCCCATGAAGGGGAAGAACTCTGCGCTGGGCTGTGGCGTCTCGGTGCAACCCGCACAGCAGCTGGACTACCTGGCTCGCATTCAGGGCTTCCAGGTGAGATTGCAAGAAGGGTGGATATGCTATTCCAGGCTGTCTGTAGATCTAGAAAAAGTTCTAAAACTATACATTGAATGGAATTTCTAGTATCATACAACCCGAGTCTTTCTTCTTTAGCTTAGCTTATTTCCTATTGGTTAAAGAGGTTGCCAAGGGAGTGGATTGTCCCTTCTGTCCCACCCCACTCCCACAAAATAATGTAACTCCCATCGTATCTCATTCCCGATTTAAATGTTGTTGTTTTTTCCAAACTGACTTCCTGGTTCAAATTTGACCAACATTATTTACTTGAGTTTCCCCCATGAAGTTCATTAGCACAGGTGTTAAGCTTCTGTGAAGCAAATCTGATTGATCAGTCAGTCACCTGCTGAGCTGAATCCAACAGATCCTGATGCATCTCATTTTCTTAGCAATGTATTTACGATACATGATAATGGTTTAAACAGTTGCCTCACTCATTAAACAGTATGTGGCTTTTGCTCTGTGATGCGCTGCTGCTTCACATTTCCCTGAAGCTTAATAAAGCCAAATCTTGTATTTCACAAAAAAGTAATATTTGTTGAGGTGATTTCTATTTCAAGCAAGGAGAGACATTTCCACTTTAAACTACTGCAGGAAACCTGCTTACTGTAGTTGCCCATGTACACAGTTTTCCTTTCCCTCTAATTATCTTAATTGCTTGGGTTTCTTGGCCCACTGGACTCGGCCATGTTCTCAGATCTCAACAATATACTGACCAAAGTAATCTGCAGTCACTTTGGTGAGTATAATAGTATCAGAACTCCTGCAGCTTAGTTATATTAAAGCAGGCTTTTTCAGTGAAGTTGTTCAGTTTTGATGAACAGTGCACTATGTTTGTCCATCAAGGAGGCCACCATGGAGATAGGGCATGCACTTGTTTCCAATTTCATATTTATTTCACTTGGGGAATGTAGGCTTGTATTTCACTTTAACTGCCATCAGTTAGGTAATAAAAGTCATAATTTTAACTTGGTAAAAGTATCAGTCATACAGGATGCACACGTGCTAAAGTGACAGCACAGATGTTGGCGTGACCATGCATAAATATGACCGCCCAGACACACATTCCGGCCCTGATCCTTCTCCCTCTCGGCCATTGCTTTAAATAAGAATGTGTTCCTGGTTATAAATAAGAAAAGCAAACACACACACACACCACTTAACACCTCTCTACATAAGAGACAGGCTTTCTGTATAAAAACGCATATCGATAGCCTGTGCTGTTCTCACACAAACCGTACACGCAGCAGTTACAGGTGATTTGAGGTGAAGGTTGTGCAAAACGATACCACTTAGAAAAGCCTTCCTAAGCACAAGAGAGTAACGAAAGTGAGCAGAACTGCTCGATAACACAAGCAACTTTCTCTTTCTCACTGTGGACAGGCCATTGCTCTAGAACTGGAACTAAACCTCACAGGTGCTTCTGGTCATTACCAGAACTGGACACACGCAGAACAGAAACACTCACTCACCGTTAGTACTCTGTGTGTGCGTGTTTTTGTGTAAAAGACAGGACTGCCCAGTGTCTGTTTTAATCAGTGCCGGCCGATCTGCAGCGCATACCATGCCACAGATACCAGCGCCTGTTCATTTAAGCTGCAGATGCTTTTTATCAGTTTGAGCGAAAACATTTTATCTTAACCTGCTGAGGGTTCCTTTGAAAGGCCTTTGTTATTGCTCTGAGCCTTCCTGTGTGTGTGTAACCTGAGAGAGCTCCACTGCCTGGCCAAGCCCAAACACACTTGTACATATGCGTGCACACACACATACACACACAGCAGGTTCTGTTTAGTGGAAATGGAGGAGTTAGGCTAAGCCTGTGTGAAGTTTAAGCCCTTGTAATTCTCATACTGTACAAACCATATTGCACTATGCATAAATATGAGTATATTTTTGTCTGTGCATCTTCACATGCATTGATCTAAGTAAATACGCACACAAGCATAAGTGCACTCGCAAATTTCTGTGTGCGTGTGTTTCTTAAGCGAGGAAATCGGGCTGTAATTGAGACACGCAGACAATATGAGTACTATTGAGGGAATGTTTCATATCATGTGGGTTTGTAATGAGAACCTTTGGTTGCCTACAAAACCATGTTAGGCAGACTTTTTAAAGCTTATGTATTCTTATGTGTTTTTTAGGGATAACCCACCACAGATTTTAAAATGTTTTTGCCAAAAAACATGCACTTGTCTGCTTTTCCACTGGACACGTAATGCGCCGCTGTTTGTCGAGCCAGCTTTCTTTTTCTCTCGACCACACTCAACAACAAACAAGCACTCAGATCCACTGTAAGATTGTTATTTGTTTTTTCAGTAATTTGATAATAATCTCCTTGCCTGATTAGGAACCTTTGTTTTTGTAATGTACTTATGTTAACCAAGTGTGCGGATTACAGTGACCGCACAACACTGGATTAGAGCAACTAAGCAAGCACTGAGGACATTCTCATAGTGTCTGTTTCATCCATCCAGCTCCACAGACAAAGGCCTGGGCCTACCTGCTAAGCCCTTCTTTTGATTTGATTGGAAAATAGCCTCTGGTGGAAGCTGACTGGATAAGCAACAGTGTGTTGTACTCATGCCAGCTTGGAGCAAGGATGCTGGCACTTAGTCCAGTTTGTGTGCGTGTGTGTGTGCGCGTGTGTGTGTGTGTGTGTGTGTGTGTGTGTGTATTTCCTATTAATTTGGCTGGCGTGCTGTTGGCACGGCGGGTATGTGCACTGGAAGTAGGACAGAAACAAAGAAGCAGGAGGTAATAGACAACACATGGACTAAGGATGAAGTAAGAGCCACGAAACAGATTCTCCCTGTTTCTGTTTTTGTCTTTGTCTCTCTCTCTCTCTCTCTTTCTCACTCTCCTTTCTTTGGTTGTTGTTATTTATTATTGGGTCTTTCTGTACCTACATCATAATCCCTTCTTCTGTTCTGCCCTTTTGCTTCCTCAAATGTGCTAACTGTCTAATTTCTTTCCATTTGTGTAGTTTTGAAGAAGTTGAAGGGGTTGACCTCGGCATTGCAGTCACCAGCTGCCCATTTACTCTGCCATCACATTACTTAATAGAGTCATCACAGACCGGCACCGCTTCAGATTATTGACTGTTACTTCCTGTTTAAAGCCACCGAGGAGATTTTTATATAAAACCTCAATGACTGATGGAAATCTAATGATTTTTTTCCCTATCACCATCAAATGGAGCGGTTATACACACCTGGACTAAGACAGATCTTCTGCTTCAGAGCTGATTTATTGTCCCTCATTCCTTCACACCTGTCTGTTAACTTTATTTCCAATAACCTGCTTGGTTCTTGGAAGACTGAAGTGTTTGTGGGAGCAGCTCTCTCTGTTTGTCCATGTCTGAATGTGGACTGACAGAGTTGGACTGATTTGGTGGTTGAGCGACTTAATGAAGGCGAGGCGAGTGAAAGGGGCCGAGCGAAAGGAAGTGTGGATGAAAGACCAGTGCATGTGTGTGCCATCACATGCTGGTTTTATTTGTTGACTAATACTGAGAAAGATTTCTCAAACAGTGATGGCAAGAGTGAGGAAGGTGTGTATTCTGTCCCCAGCTACATCGGTGGTCAGTGTTGGGCATGTGTGCAACCTGGTTTTATTTATCTATCTATTTATTTATTTATTAATTCCTTTTTGAAGGATAAAGATTATTTTGGTTTATCTTTGTTTCAGAAAAGTTTTCCAGCCTGCTCCGTGTGCATCATATTCTTAGATCAGATTTATGTTTCGGATGAGTGGACCTAATTTGTTTACATCTGTTTATTACTTGAGCTATAAATTATGCTCTTGTCAAAAGACACAGAAAGTAGTTCACAACAGCAATACAACACAGACACCACAGTGGGGAAATCCATTGAGCGACGGTGCATTTAACCAATGCAGTTCCTGTTTACAAGGCCCGATGTGATGTCTCCCTGCTCTTTTTAGAGCAGCGCTTGTTCAAAATGTACATCCTACATTGTTTTCACCTACAGCATTAATAACACAGCATTAACAACACTGAAACAACACCACGGCGGCAGAGATACTGCTACATATTCAAAAATCATAACACTCATACAACTCTGTATCAACACATTTTCTAACGTATCACAAAAACTTAGTGATGATGATAATTTTGTTTCAACAATTCACATTGGTTTAACCAACAGCATTAAGCTCAAATGCTATTCACACTAGCCCATTATGTAATGAGTCTTTGACCTACAGCATTAAGCTCAAATTGTCTGAGTACGGAAGAACAGAGCTTACTGCGTTGGAATCCTGAACCGGATGAGAATCTGAGAATCGTTACTCAGAGCATATAAGCCCCGCCCCTGCACGCATAACCCATCCTCGCTGTTGCAGAGTGGAGCGGCTTGCACTGTACTGTATTTTATTCACAGTTTATTATTTCTGAACGTGTCGCTTGTCCATATTGCACCAAATGCGTCACTGCATACCTTTGGATCCGCTCTGCAACACACCAGCAACGTGGGATGTCGATTAGACAAATGGTTCTCAATATAATCGAAATACAAACAGACTCTCACATCCTTGTAATTCCATAGTTGTAAGGACCCTTATTGACATAATGCGTTCCCTTGACCCTTACCCTAACCTGACCATCACAACAAAAATGCTGACCCTTAACATAAACCTAATTCTACCCTAACCCTAAGTCCTTTGAGGTTTTGAGGACTGGCCAAATGTCCTCATTCTGCTGGTTAAAATCTTGTTCCTGTCCTCACTATGTTGGAAGTACAAGTGCACACAAACACACACACACACACACACAGATTCCTGCCTTTATTAAGGAGATAATGAATTTAACTTTGCATGTGTGAGAGGAAGAATGTGTTATGTCTTCTTTCAACAGTTACATAGTCTCGCTTTATATCATGGCCACTATGAACACCAGTTAATTTGACATTTAATTTGCATGTCGTCACCCTACCTTTTAGTTATACTGTATTAGAAGAACCTTGTTAAAACAAAGGTGCGTCAAACTAATATGACACAAAACAGTAAGCAGGCATCTCATTATTTTTGCTGCTCATAATACCGTAAGCTATATTCCTGAGTAACTGGCAGGTACAAAGAATGTAGCACCTTTTCAGCATGAATTAGAAATTACACTGCTCTTCAAGTTTTGTTGTGGTTGTGCAAGTGGAAAATATGACAGAACCACTTTGTGTTTTGTAGTCGAGATTTTAACTAGAGTTTTGATGGCCTGCATGAAGCCTGATGATCTATCAGGCTGTGCTTTTTATTTCTGTGTGCAGTTTTAGATCTCTCAAATCATTAGCTCAGGATCACTGTGGTGCAAGTACTAAAAAATGAATCATCACGCGTTTATATAGGTCAGATGTTAACTCTTACTGATACCGGATATTGCAACATTTTAAAAATTGTTAATATCCCCGTGCATATGGCGATCAAAGATCAGCATACTGTGCTATAACATTCAGGAAGAGTTGAATGGTATCTACTGTATCTATCAGTTCTGTCCACCTGCTAAATCCAAACGCAATAATGCAGCAGAGATAGCAATCGTCTGAGTTATGTTATCTACCCGTAACAGGCTTAACTTGGGAGATGGATTTAGAGAAAAGGGAGGGTCCGTACTTTTTGCTGTGCTGGAATCAGAACTTCTATGTTGGAAATCCCGTGTTAATGAAAACACTATCCTTGGCGGGTGGCTGGTGTTGAAATCCATTCAGTACAGTTCCCAGGATTTCTCACACTTTCACGTTGTTTGTTCTTCTCTCTCTCTCTCTCTCTCTCCGCTTCCTTCTTTGGCCGTGTAGAAAAACCACTTCAAATGGTGCCGACTACACCTCGTGCCCTGCCTGGCAGTTTCTGCCAC
>JAPMOB010246464.1:0-29331 GCA_029875015.1 Lepomis gibbosus | reverse complement strand
AAGAACTACAAAATTCGCTTTACGGCATACCTCACTTCCTCCACCAACCCCCACTTCCTCAAATTCTGACGTGAGAGCCCCTCTCAATGTTGTTGTCATGGTCAAAGCAGCAAGTAAAATGAAGAAGGCAAAAGATTTTTCAGAGCAGACTAGAAAGCGAAAAAGGGAGAGTGACAAAATAAAAGGCCAGACGAGGATCAATATTGGTCCAGTTTTCGCTCGCTGGCGTGAGCTAAAGGAGGAGGAGGGGTGTCCGAACGATGCTGACCTGGCCGTCATGCTGTTGGACTAGTAAGTAATGTATATTGCTTTCATACTATCTCTTGCTAGCATTCTCTTTCTGATTTGAGCATTGCAATCGATGACATGCAAATCGCAATTTTTTTGAGCAAAAAGGTTTAGTCTGCTAGTCTAAATGTAGAAAGTATGAAAGGAGGAAGATTAGTAATATTATCATTGTGTTCATAGATTTTGAGTTGTTGTATGTATAATTGATTGTGTTGTTGGGATGAAGACATTTTACACGCGAGCGCTGGCAGTCTGCCAAAGACGTGAGAACTCACGAAAACTCAAGACGGTATCGCTTGTCAACAAATGCGCGTGTATCCCCTGGTGTAACCATAGGTGCGTTCGAGATGACTGCGACAGCAGCTGACTGATCTCACGGAATTTGCAAAGAAAAATCAAGCCAAAGTGTGATTCCAACTTTGAGCAGCCGGAGAAAAGCAACTGCGACCGCCAGACTCGGCGCCTGCAACCTCCTTTCTCCCCCGAGGTTTCAATGTCATGTGACATGGTGACGTTTTGCAGCGCCGGCGATAGTCGAACACAATTTCTAACCAGCATGCCTTATTTTAAGTCCAGCATGCATCATGTTAAGTCAGTGCTACGCAGCATCGCATGAAGTCAAACGCACCTTATGACAGATTTTATGACAGTAGTAGAAAACAATACTGTTTTGCAACGGTAGAGGGACCCCGAGAGCAAAAGTTACATAGTGTTGCTTTAAAGATTTCAGATGCTTATTAATCATTCTGCATCTGTAAAATGTGTAATATTTTATTGTGGAATTAACAGAAAGCAGTGTACACCCCATGGACACCTTTTTTATTGCACTGTGGCACATGTTTTTAAAAATCATGTTTTTTATAAAGGGGGTTTGCTACTTTAGCTTTCAGTTTCCTCCCACTTGTATGAGCAGTTCAGTAAGTAAATGTATAGTCAGTTTGTTGTAAATGTTCCTGTGCCAAACTAAAGTGTTATGTCTCCTCTATATTGATACTGCGCTCATTTGTTTTTCCAAACTAAATTTGAACCCCAGAGAGCTTAATATCATGTGGTTCAAATGAATGTAAAATTATAGTTTAAATCTTGGCCTTACATTCATTTTCATTTTTAAAACGTCCTGAAATGATTCTGAAATTCTGCAAGTGATTTTGTGCTTGTGTAACTGTGTTAGTATATAGGTGTACTATATATTAAAAATATGGATATGTAGTTACATTTATTTTTCAATGTTAATGCCTTGGATATTTACGTTTAACAAGTACTGTGTGTGTGTGTGTGTGTGTGTGTGTGGTTGCGCGTGCGCGCCCGCGCAGAGTATATACTGGCACATCTATGCACATGTCTTCTTAAATCACTCACCATTGCGTTGTGTTGTTTTGTTGTGGGAAACAGATAATGTCTTTACAATGTGTGGTTAGAGTCGAGACCAGCACAGTTCAGTGTGTACTGACCCCAGCTGATACATAATGTAACAGCACTGACCACACTGATGTATTAGTGGACTAAATGACTGTATTAATGGGGCTCAATGCAGGGAGGGAGGAAGGCACTAAAAGGCCTGAAAAGTGCTTTAAATGAAGGTGTGGAACAGTGATTGACTATGATTGGGTGAGTGAGTGTATGTCTGTGTGAGTTTTTGAATTTCTGTACTTGTGAGGGCCAAATGTCTAGAGAGATTAGGGAATCCATCACAAGTGAAGACACTTTTCAAGGATTCCCAAGTCTTTTTTTTTAAAGAAAGTGCCACAAAATCAAATCATAGGATAGTGGATGTTGACACGATGATGGAGTGGCGAAAAGTTCAGGTAAAGTTCAAATGACAGCGATAGCAAGTTTGATTTTGTAAGTGATAAGACTGCTGTTTTTGAATTTTGAATGGACAAAAATATGTTTACTTCCATGTTGCCCATCTTCCCTTAGATGTTACATTGGGTGCAGGTTGGTGTATATGGGCATGTGTATTATGTTCTGCTTGCATATGGGATTTTGTGTGTGTGTATGCCTCTGCTTTTTATCCTGACATGTCTGTCTGCTTCATGTCATTGTATTTGTCCCCTAGACGAGTAACGTTATCTACAAATCTTTTTCTCCCTTTCTCCTTCCTTTCTTCCTTTTTTGCTTCCTAGCTTCCTTTCCTTTTCCCAACCCTACCTTCCCTGTCCCCATTTGTATAACATTCATCCATCCTTCTTCCCATTCTCTCTGTAGCCCTCTCCCCTTCCCTTATTTCTTCAGTGTCTGGCCCGAGTTGTAAACAACTCTGGCCTTCTTAAATAGCCTTCACATTGTACCAGCACACACTCTTACTCTCTCTCTCTCTCACACACACACACACACACACACACACACACACACACACACACACACACACAAGCAAAAGCATATCTCATCAATGTTTCAGAGGGAGGACTGAATATCAGTTAGCTATACCCCATACCTAGTCCTCACTTATTTACATCCGGCTACCCCCGCGCCACTGAAACCTCAACAGCAACATCAATGATTCATCAGCCAATGTTTTAGCAAAATGCATGCCTCCTTTGTCGATACGGAGGAGAAGAGGAGGAGGAATATGATGGAAGGAAGGAAAGAAGGTTGTGATACATGACTGAGGACAGAGAGAGAAGATGGAAGAAAGAAAAGATAAAGAACATAAGATGGGAGAAAAGTAAGGAGAGGGATGCAGATAATATGTAGAGGAGATAAAAAAAACAGCAGAAAGCAGGAGGAAGTGAGGACAGAGATAGGAAGAAGAGAGGGAATAGGGGAGAGAAGGAGCAAAGGGAAGGTGAGAGATGAGAAAGTGAGAAGATGGGATAAGAGGATAAAGTGAAATGAAAGAGGATTTGGGGGAAAATGGGTGGGTGGGGGGGGGTTGAAGGGGGCAGAAGAGAAAGTAGGTGAAGGTAAGAGAGTAACACGTAAAGAAAGTGAGAAAACAGAAAAAGGCAGTAGAGATGATGAGTCGAAAGAGGATTGATAGGATGGTCAAAGAAAATCTGGACAAAGGGAGAGAAGGAAGGGAGGAAAGCTATGAGGAAGGTGCTATGGGAAGAAGGATGGAGGGGGGAAAGCAAAGGAGACTGATGGGACTATGAAGAGGAGAAGATAGGAAAGTCGAGATGATGCCCTCTTTTCCTCCTGCCTCCTCTTCTTTTCCCCTGCCTTTTTTTCCTTTTCATTGTCCAATACTCAATCCCTCTTTTACGGATGAAACATGGTCTTTTTATCTTATTTTTGTCATAAATCAATGACATTCTGCCGACACACACAGACACGAGAGTCCGATATGTCTTTTACTCTTTAGATTTCAGTAGAATATGACCCCACTTTCCTCCTGGGGCTTTATAGGAGTTCACGGACATTTACACATTGATTTTAAAAATGTACCTGCGTTTTGAGATTGCGGTATGTGTGGTTTTGTGGTGTACAGTTACATAAGACAGAAAGAGTCTGAAGTCAAATGGCAGGAAGGACTGTGCCAGGACAGTATACAGTATGTAGAAAAACACAGTGACCATTTACCTTTGATTATATTTCTTGTCTATTTCCTCTTTTTATGGATAGTCACTGTATCCTATTTTATGAATTAAACACTAAATCAATTTGCTGGTTATATAAGAAGATGGGTGAGTTTGATTTGACATATTGTATTGTATAGCAGGTGGTTTTCTTCATTTGAAAATTTAATTTGCTTAAAATATGCTTTCTTTGAAGAGGTATCACATGATTTTTTAATAACCCACATTTATCATTAAATTACTTTTTATGGAGCCACACTGTGATGATTTGATAATTAGTGGTCGACTGGTATGGGTTTTTGAATTGTCAACGCTGATATATAGGGAGCAGGGTGGCTGATATAAGGGCGATATCATGATGATTTGGGGGCTTGGGTAGCATCTAATAAAATACAATAATTTTTAATAATAATTACAAATGAGACATACAACTGCTGAACTAAATGAACATTTATGCAGCACTACAGTATGTACAGTACAGTATGTCAGAAAGACAGTATGCCATTCAAATGCATTATTCTATACATTATAATTAAATATATATTTAATGCTAACCATAAACTATTTGCTGTCATTCAGAATGGGAGAAATGTATGTATTAAAAAAGAACAGCTTGACACATATTACCTTTAAAGACAGAGACAACAATGTGATAGAGCGGAAATACTGTCCCATGAATCCTCTATCTCTCATTAAACACTCTGCCAAGTTATTTCAGTGTATTGAAGCTCAGACAGACAAAAGCAGAAGGACAGAGACTTGAACACGACTAAAATGCAGAAACGTTGTTAGCTAATGCAAGAAGCCCACAATGTTCATTATCCAAAATCTGCAAACTGATAATTTTAACACCAGCTTTCTGAGTCCTGTTAACATAATCCTGTTGAATCGAAGCTATCTCTAGCCCATTAGCAAATGCAATTGACTATAACTTACGCTGTGTGTCTTAATAGCTATTAAATCAATCACCTATGACAGCAGATTGACTTGAGATAAGAGGAGAGGTTAATCAATTTATCAAATTTATCACAGTCTGCCTCAGCTGACAGCAGGTGCTGCTGATTTTGCTTAGTTTAGAATAATTCTGCTAGCTGGCTATTCATATTAGTCTACTGCTGGCAAACCTTGCACTAGCAAGATCATATGAGTGCCATTGATGAAGAAAATATGGGTTATTTTATGTAAAGTGCTGAAAAATGGCAGACTACAGGCTGTTAAATGTTTACGACCTTGGCTCGTCAGAATCAGGAGTGGAGTGTGTGGGAGCCCATACAATACAATAGTTTCTAAGCCCTGTAAGTAAGGACTTGCCACATCATATAATTTACGATATCAGTATAAGTTTTAATATGATAAAAATTTGGTATGATAAAAATAAATAATGTGCTAATAGAAATATTCTAACTTGTGGATGTGACGGAGTCATACTGTCACACTCAACAACAAGCGTCACTGAAACCATAGAAATATCATTATGGCAGTAATACCCCGATATATTGTGATGGTATTTTAGAGCCATATCTTTCCAATCCCTACCTGGAAGCTAGTTTAGCTGGTTGAGGTTATTTACATTTTGTCACTAAAAGTCCAGAATCATTCTAATTATACAGACGTAAACATTGCTATTTTATTAAGAGTGACCAATTAAATATGTTGAGCTTTGAAAGCTAGAAATTTAAGTCTTACCTCCAGCATTGGTATGTTTCCCATTGTTTCACAGCACCCACTGACATCTGCCCGCATAATGGCGAAACTGAGACATCAGAGGACATTTTTTGTTTAATGGCCTTGTGAGCACAGGACTCGGCAGACGCTGATTAGCTCAAAACTTCTCATAATTGGCCCGATTTATTCGGCAGCTGATTGAATGGTTGACCACTAATGAAGATGTCATCTTTTTTTTTTCATAGCACTGTTATCCAAATTAGCTTTGATTGTATTAAGCTTATCATTGCATCGGACAAAAAGAAACATTTTGTCTGATGTAATCCACAACTTTTTTTTTTTTTTTGATTGTATTTGTTTTGTTTAGACATGTAAATTTTTTTCTAGCAATCCACAAACATTCCGTTTAGTGTTTTTGATTGACTGATATGCATGTGAATGAGAGGATCAACAGCTGGAAGGAGAAAAACAAAAGGAAACGAGGGAACAGAGAAAGACTGACAGAAACAGAGGAAGACAGAGGGGTATTGGGACTTGACTTTGAGAGAGTTGTTTCAGGGTAACAAGGACGAGACACTGCTGCTGTGTTTCTCTAGCTCCCTCTCTTTCTCTCTTTTTCTGTCATTTGGCGCCCAGGGTGAAATTATGATAATAAGAGAAAGGAAAAGCTATTACTGTGGCTGCTCTCTCATTATGTAAATGATATTAAACAGGCCTTCTGTGTGTGTTATATGCCTGTTTCTGGTGTGTACGCAAGCCTGAGCAGCCAGGTGCACATGCATGTTTATGTATGATATCATGTGTAAGTGTGTGTGTGTGCATGTGCACGTTTGTTTAGCTGATTGTGCACGTGGTGGCATGTTTAAAATGTCTTTCTCCAAATGTGTGTGTGTGTGTGTGTGTGTGTGTCCTGGGGCTGTGGGTGCTAATCTTCACACAGTGATTACAAGGTGTCAAACTCCCCCACATTGATTATGACATGTTAATTACACCCCATGTTTCCACCTGCTCTGATGACACAACACACACATTAAAAGGTGTACTGTACGTATCTGTGGGTTTTGTGTGTGCACGTACTACCAACTGTGCGCCTGCTAGGATGAGTATGGGATGTCTGAGCTTGTGTGCTTGTCTCTGTGTTTGTACGTGTGTTAAATGTTTAGACAAAGCTGCAGACAACTAGCAGTCACTAAGATGTCTCAGATGTTGTAGTAATTGCGGTGGATAGTTGAGGTCAACTGCATCAATGTGTGTTTTCCTTGCAGGCAGCTGACATCTTCATGCATCACACGAAACTGCCTTTTATATTTTTTTGTTGCTGATGACTGTCATGTGGTTGTGAAATGATAGTATTTTATTTAAAATCTATTTGAATCTATTTTGAGTCAACATTATTCCCAGTTTTTCCACACAGTAATTGCAGTTGAAAGCATCCAGACTTGGTTGCGTTCTTTCGGCCATTTGAACATATAAAGGATGAAGAGTAATCTAAAGTTATGATAACGTCCTCTGATGGCTGCATATTTCTTAACATGTTCATATTGCTTTTTGTTGAGGATTGAGCCTCCAACCTTAGCTTGTCCTGGTTTTTAGCACTAAAGTTGGGGCAATAAAAATTAAAATGGGTTTACCTTCTACGGAGTATAAATGTGCTTTCTCCTGTTATCTTGCATAAGTAATCCACCCACCCTTTTTCATTCTGTGAAATATCTAAAACCATGAAAGATTATTGATTGGTAGACACGATTACATATGGCAGTTACTGAAAGTAAAGAAAAAACAAATACAAGTTGATAAATGACAAATTGCTTCAGTAATTGCAGCCTAAATGATTCTGTTTGAATTTAGAAATTTTCTAAAGTAAATGAAATGGTAGTGAGGTATTCAACTGGTAAATTGTTATTAAGCAAACAGGGATTGTTATATGTAATACAGTGACATAAAAAACATAGGTAATCACGAGCCAACAGCTTTTTAAATTGTTTATTTTATATTTGACCACCACTATCACATCATCAAGCTAGTAATAAAATGCAGAAATTCAATGTCAAAATTAATCAATAGCCATTGTTTCACCTGATTTCACATACAGTAAATTGCCTTTAAGCAAATCACACAGGGAACTATTCTAAAAAACTAATTACAATATTCTTTATGTGATTATGAAAGTTTCTGACGAATATTGACATTCTGCTGAACCTCTACACTTTCTATTTATGTCTTATCTCTCTTTGTCTTTTTTTATATTTGTACTTGATTGCATGTGCACTTTAATATGTCGCTGCTTTTATATATGTGTGTCTGTGTGTGTGTGTGCTTGGTGGTCTGTCCTGCTCTATTCCATTGCTTGTTTATATGCTTCATACCACAGGTCCTCCGGGGTTTATAAATATTGATCGTTACAAAGGATGGATAGATGCTTGATAGCCTGTCCAAGCCCTGGGAATACACACAAACATACACAGACACACATACACTCCTAAATCCCTCTTTCCGAGTAGCCTCAGCCCTCTCTCTCTCTCTCTCTCTCTCTCTCTCTCTCTCTCTCTCTATGTGTTATTTTGATCCACAAACCAAAAGCTTTCATTTTAATTGCTTTATGTTAGTGTACCTACAGAATTTGAACTCAGCAAACACACCAAACATTTTATACACTTAGCCTCAGGACCTTTTCTCTGGACTTGCTCATGCAAGACTCAAACTTGTGATCTACATTTTACATGACAGTGTCCACAACTCTTTGGCGTGCAACATTATGTTGTTAACAATTAAAGGTGCAGGAGGGTCCTTTTAGATATAAAGGTAGAACTCTGAAGAGCTTCTTTGCAAAAGACAAAATGAGACAACCAGCATGTAAAAACAATGCATCATAAATCCATTAATACACACACTGCTCTGCACTTTTTCTAAACCTGCATTTCAAAGATGAGTGTGAGAGAGTGCAGTGGGAACTCTTGAGATCAATCACTTTTAACATTTATGTGCTGGTGAGAGAATATGACAACTAAGATTTGAAGCTGCGTACTAAACTACATTAAATCTATGTACTATATTGTCAAAAAATGAAAATAACAAAAGTAAATTTCCACATATATATATAGCCACAGCTTTGCAAACTGGAGAACACCCAAGACAGAATAAATCTGAAGATGAAAGCTTTGAACTAAGTGTTTTTATTTCATCAAGAGATATATCCACTAAGTTGAAGAAGGTTACATCTGCACTCACAAGATCATTGATTAAAAGATTGCTGTCTAAAGGCCAGTAGGCAACACAAGTCCTTCACTGTTGAAAATGCTGCCACTTTAATATCAATTTTTTTGCGTCACTCTGCAGCAAACATCCAATATTTTTAGCTCATTTTAGAAACTCTTAACTTTGCCATTTTTACATGAGGAGGGCTCCAAAGTGCCCCACAGAGACTTCTCTAGATGTAATTTTATATTCTCCATCATTGTCGGGATGTACGTCGATGGTGCTGCACATGTTCAAAGCCTTAGAGAGAGTGATAGGATGGCCCCCTCAGAGCACACAATAGATTGAGATGATTGGATTGAGGTTTGGCTAAAAGTGCAGCAGGACCACTTGAAGAGGCCGAGTGTCTGAACCGGAATAATGAGACAGCGAGATCAGACGCTGTATTACCACGATCCCATCTGCACTGCCAGGTACTCCTGAGCACTCCATAAACCGTCTTTCTTACACACTTTTTTTAAAAAACGTCCCCTGTGTGGGTGAGTGAATGAAAGAGGGAATAAAGAGAAGGAAATATAAGACGAGCTGTATTTCCTGGTATCCAACTGGGTTACTAGAAGTTTGTAAACACTCCACAGTTCCCACACATGTTGACTTATCCTCTGTGTCCATCTGACTGTGTGTGTGTGTGTTCTATATCAAGGTGGAATATTTAGGGACTCCAGTATACCTGTACATACATACTGTAACTATAGGGCGATGAAGACGAGGATGTGGAGCTTTCTGTTGTACTGGTAATATCATGCCAAAGAGATTTTCAACTATTACATATGGATGCAGTGTGTGGGTGTCCACAAATATTTGCCCATGTGGTGTATAGTTGTGTATGTGCACATATGTAAGACAGAGGGAAAAACTGTGTGTGTGTGTGCGCGCGTGCCCCAGCTCATCTCTCAGGGTGTGTGTTAGTGTCTAATTCCTAGCGACAGATAACTGGTCGGAGCAACACTGTGTCAACTCTGTTTAGCCCGGACAGGCCTCCTGGAAATTAGACTTAACTCATAACCACAGACGCCAATTGTCCTCCTACATACACGCTCACAAACACACATAGACACATCTATGCCAAGAAAACTTAGCACATGAATGGACACGGATGCACAAAGGCGTACACATGCAGATATTATTATACAGAAACGCATACAGGGGCACACCCAAACTCTAAACATTCGTAAATAGACATACACACACACACTCTTCCAGAAAACAACTTATTCAGTACCTGTCACCTCTGCTTAATAAATAAGAATCTGGTTTTGTCTCTGTGTGTGTTTGTGTTTGGAAGAAGAGGTCTAAGGTGTGTGTTGATTTGTGTGTATGTTTGTGTGAGAGACAAATAGAGATGGGGTGAGCGGAGGAGCGGAGCTGTCTAGATTAACCATCTAGTCGGTGTGGTCAGGCCCTTTAATGAAAACCAATAGAGATTCACTCTGCTTTAATGAACAACACACACACCTCACAGCTTCAATTTATACCTGCAATGAGGCCCTGTCACTCATGCTGCGTGTGTGTGTGTGTGTGTGTGTGTGTGTGTGAGAGACTGAGAAAGGGAGGAACAGAGCAGACAGGACGTTTTTTTCTCTTTTTCTTCTTCTCTTCCTTTGTTCTTTTGTTCGTTGTTTTTCTTTATCTTTCTTTCTGTCTCCATCTTTCCTTCTGTCTGTTCCTAACCTTTTTTCTCTCTATACATAAATATATAAATATATATTGTTTTTACTTCCACTCCTCTCTGTCAGAGGTAGTTAGTGTTCATGGCTTTGTATGTGTAGTGTGTGTTTGTATGTATGTGAAGCTTGCAGAGTCAATCTGGTAGGTGACACCCCTGATCTGGCTTCTATAACCAGTAAGCAACCCTGGCAATCAGAAGCCAACAAATTAATTACCAAGTGTGTGTTTGTCACTTAGCTTGAAAGGTGACACACATGCACACACATACTTGACTGTAAACTACTGACTTGATCTCTTTCCCACTCCATTCCTCTTTCTGTTTTTTGGTTTCAAAGGCCAAATATGCATTGGATGACAGGATGACCAATTTGCTCATTTCCAAATTTAGAAGGGGTCATTATTTGTCGGCCCTTGTTTAATTTCCTTCACTGTAATTACCTTTAATTTCCTGCTGAAATTGTGCACATAGTCCTACGCGCTTTCAAATATAGTTGAATTTTGTGTAGTTGGCAGGCTTCTAGTGTGTGAACAAAGTGACAGGCCAAATTTCCCCTTAGTTCAATGATGATAAAAAAATTACACTGACAAAATAAACCAAATGACCTGGTTTAATGGTTCTGTCTCTATATACAGTCCTTAATTTATCCATACTGTTTAACATTAGTGAATGTTGCCAGAGCAAGAAACTAAACAGATTTTTATTCTGTTATCCATAATCCTTTTGTCATATTGTTATAGAATGACATGGAACATAAAGCCTCTTTACCAAGAAAACAATTACTCAAACTATCCTAAACCACTATATGAGTTAAACTCAGATTTAAACTTGGAGCTCTTGTTTTAATGCAAAAGATCAAATTCTCAGATCATGTTAATAATCAAATAGCATAGTTTCATTGTAATATGTGTCTTTGTCTTTTATAGTACACACTTTTGTGTGTGTGTGTGTGTGTGATACAGATCATTCTGTGATTGAACAAGTTCACTGTGTTTGGCTTCACTGAGTCAAAATAAGGCTTGAGAGGCAAAGGCCTCTTTGAACTGGGAGTCAGGGCTTCACCAGATGTTACTTATTAGATGATCAGATTGATGCCAAACAGCAGCGCAATCATATCTTTGTAGTAATACACTACAAATCTGCCTGCAGGGATTTCAGTGTAGTTTAACTTTTTGGGGGGTGGTCAATTAACTTAAATTAGTATATTAAAAAGTAGAATACATCTCATTTGAAGGGATCGTATGATTTACGTTTGAAAAGAATAGGAAGAAGAATAGGGAAATCAATTAAGTTCTCACACCTCAGTATAATGACAGAAGAACATACATGCAGCATGCTCCATGTTACAATAGAAAGCAACTAGATATGTGGGAAAGGTGTTCTTTATTTTGAGTAAGACCTAAACTGCTAACACTATGAACATGAGGTCAGGGTTCAGTAAATTCAACAGTCTCATTTGTTGCGACTGAAATTACACAAATACACAATGGGCTTTCTGCTAGTGTGAAACCTGTAACACAACCTTTTGGTACATTTAATGCCATCTGTCTTTTTTTAAACTATGGAAAAGGTGGTATTCAGATCCAGCAAGTAGTGAGAGGTGAGTGTTACCTTTGTAAGCTGAGGTGAAATAACGGTAACAGGTCACAGTGTGTTATCTGAACAGGTATTTGACCTGTCTGACCTGACTGTGTTACAACTAGACTGGCAACATGATCTTAACCTAACCGGAGCCGAGCGCTCTGACTGACTAATTCAGCAACCAGACTCATATGGTTAGACAGGCTGTTTCCTGTACGTGTGAGTGTGTGTCTAGTAGGGGTTGTAAAGATAGATGGGCACATAGCACTTTAATTTTCCACCATGGTTTGGTGTGTACTCATGTCTCAGTGTGAGAAAACACGGGTGAACACATTTGAATGAGAGAGATTTACTGGACATCATTTAAGGACACGACTCCTGTATATGTAAACACGGACACAGGACAGAGTTTGAGTGGCACTAATGAGTTTGAAATGTGACTACAACACCATCTCTCACTCAGTATCACTTTTATACAAGCAAACAAACACACACACGCATGCTACAGTACTCCTAGGTGTTGTTCTAATGTTACTTCTGGTGCTGCAGCACAACTGCTGCTAATCCCACTACTATTACTACTATTTACTGCTGCTGTGACTGACTGAATCCCACAACTTATATTACTGTCTATCACTAACTACTACTATTACTACAGTAACATCTACAGCTGCTACTCCTGTAACTACAACTTTAGGTTAAAACTTCCAAAGGCCTACTTGCAAAGCAGTTTTTATTTTTGAATAATAACTTCAAACACAGCAGTAAATCTCCATCTATATTATCTATAAGTCTATATCTATAAATCTATAACTGTCTCTCTATATTATATATTTTCTTACGTAATTGTTAAAGTGTTTCAGAAGTTTTCTAGGATTCAGTATCAATATTTTGGAGCAGCAGACACTCGATTCTTGACTATTCTCAGAACAAGGTGATTTGTGTTAAAAACATGTTAAACTGATCTCACTGTAGCAACATCCTTTTCCCTTGTTTTAGAGCGATAATACTTCTGGATTAAATAGTAGACTAAAAAGTGTGAATTTTGCAGTGAAATCCACGGTCACTGGCTGTTTGGTGGTTGTTCCATACAGACCCAACAGTTTTCATTTGCACTTGTTCCTTATCAACATCTGTTAAAGGTGAAAGGTGTGCAATGCCCCTGTTTGCCTCAGAGCAGACTGCAGTGTTGTGCAGTGCCGACTCAATGAACAAGAGCAGGGGCGATAAATGTGAAAGAATAAAAGGCAACACAGATGCAATCTTATTTTGGATGGTGCACAGCATTGAGACGTTAATTTGGCACCAGTTAATAAATCGATAAAATCCAACAGACAACTGTTGTTAGCTGATTACCGTGAACTAAATTCATTCAAAGTCAGCTCGGTGTACAGTTTTCCACCAGTATCAGTTAGTGATTGTGGTCTGAGAGTCTGAAGCATTATTTTCCTGCCCTGGTTTACTTTCACTGAAACAACCATGACTAGTTTCTTCAAGGCTGTATTTTGTTCTTTTTTTCTCTTGATTTAATGAATCTAATATAAGATGTCATCTTAGTTTGGGTTACAACAACCAAAAAGATACGCGTGCTCACACACACACAGACGTCTGAGTTTCACTTGCTTCTCGGGTACACGGCCAGACACTTGAAACACACACCAGAAAACACATCACCTGAGCCACCTCAGGTACACACTATTACCTTCCACTCTGTTACCTTACCTTCACACAGTGTAACCTTTCTTAATAATTACCTCAGCTTACACAGACACATTGAGATGACGATTACCTGTGCAGTGGTGCACATATAACATCACAGACTAGTAGTGATCTGTGAATCCAAGGCTTTTATGGTCAAATCTTCTGAAAGGGAAGCAGGATGACATAGAGGGCATCTATAGATTGAAGTTGATTAGTGATTTTCTAAAAGACACAGTTTATATTACAGTCTGTAATAATTATTCAGTCAGCCCGCTAAAGACTCTGAAAGCTTTGTCCCATGCTGTGACAGTCACCTGCAGAGTAAAAACAACCGAGACAAATTCAAAATGTCAAGGTGTCTCTTTTAACAACTCTGGCACATTTATTGTGACATACCCACTAGGAAATGCAACTAATGCTATCAAGGTCTAATTATGAGCCAGCTCTGACTGTGCTCCAGGCGTCATCCATCATACTCTGTGCTGATACTGTCTCTGCCCATATAAATGCTTGTAATCATGCTCTGTCTCGTGTGCCATTTGTCATCCTCTATGGCTGGCTGAGTTTCTACTAATCACTACTATTACAACCATATCAGTACGCCTAAGTGGGCCCTAATGGACTCATCCTGGACAGTATATATTTCAAAGACTTGTTTTTTTTTTTTACCGACTTTTACTCCAAAATGTGTGGATTTTCTTAAAGGAGCAGCAAAAGGTTTCAACTGATTCACACAACCCATATACATAAGTAATTAAATTATAGAAATAGAGTGTTTATTCTCAATTCTCTGTGGGAGAGTTAAAAACTTTTTTTTTATATTACCACAGCAAGACCTCATTAATATAATAATATTAATATTTTTATGTTAATCGTTAAAAATGTAATTTTTAGATTTTAATTATTTTGATTTGTTCTTTTCTTTTAGCCCTGCGCTTGCAACATCACATCCCCCCAGTAATTGCTTGTAATGAATAGTTGTTATCATTACTCTGTCTTGGCAACTCTTTTGCCAGTTTTGACAGGTTCCTCATTATCTGCCTATAGGTTATCAGATGGAAACATGTCAAGCATTTTTTAGTTCAAATTCAAATTAGCTTATTCTCATGAATGTATAGCAACAATATTGCCAAAGCTACGTATGTATGTAAGTACATAAGGACAATTAACCCTAATTCACTAAATACAGTTACTCTTAAATAATGTTTTGTGTTTTTCTTTTTGAGAAAGCAAAGAAAAATTTAACGCCTGCTCTGTGTCCAAAATGCAGTGCAGAAATACCACAGAAATGAATGTCAAGTCATAGATACTGTACGTTTTCTGCATTGCAATGAATGCCTACTTGTGCATCCATGCCTCACACAGAGCCACATGAATATTGCCTGTTAATTGAGCAAATATGATTTACAGCAGGTTTGAAGATGATGGAGGGTGTGAATGTGGTGAGTGTGAGTGAAGGAGAGGCCTGTAGGCCTCAGGGGCTGAACTCCAAACTGTCTTTCTTTTTCTCTCCTTTTGCCTTCTTTTTTTATTAGTCTGCCTTCAACAATTTGTAGATCTCTCATTCATTGTCTTTTCTCTCTTGTCTTTTTGTCTGTGTTTCTTCAACCCTCTGTTTCTCACTCTGTCTCCTTTTCCTCCTCCCATCCAACCTCTTCTTTTCTTTCATGGTTCCCAGATGCCTCGGGCTGGTCCCTTGGTCTGATGGCTCCCAGCAGGAGGGAGGACTCAGGGTGCAGGAGTACTGGGAACACACAGAATGCTAAATAATATGATGCTGTAGTCACAGGACTGCTCTGGATAGTGTAGCTTACATTCAAATGTTTCAGTTACAAAAAAGGCAGTTGTATGGAGATACATGGTACGATGTGGGAAAGCACTGAGTTAAATAGAAAAAATATACAATACCTAGCAGCATGACTGAGGTTTTTCTGCTGCGGCCATTGGACAGTAAACATATATAATCAAAACTAGTCTTTGTTCGTTTGCTTCTTTTACTTTTTAATGAGAAATCTATATTACACTGTAATGCATGTACATCAGTAGCAAATAAATACATTCAGCCAATGTATCAGATTTGGGATAAAAAAAAACAATATTTGAGTAGAAACTTTTCGATTCAGCAAACCAGATATACATGTTTGGAAAATATTTTAAATTATAGGTATTCAAACTAAAGTAAATGTTGCAATGTAATAAAAACAAATACGAAATAAATAGCCAATGTTGAATTGCATATATAGTAGTAGAATACCAGTCAGCATATAGGCTTTGATTGCCAGTGTATATTCATTACATTTTTTGACTGAACTAGTAGAACGATGTGTGGGTCTCTGCATAAGTGTGTGTGTCTAAACCGTTTGTTGTTTATGTTGGTGGCACTGAGGCTTTGCACTCAGCTGCAGTAAATGATAAAATGTAAAATATAAAATGAACACAACTGTGTGTTTATCTCATCACTTCAGTCCTGGGCCTTGACTGCACCGCATTGTAAAGTAATAAAGCAGTGCGTAGTTTTCACAGAGAGCTAGTAATTATGGGAGCACTGTGATGAGAAGGTTTTCTCTAGATAGACTAGATTGGCCATTCATTACCAGCCCTACGCATACACACACAAACACACACGCCAGCTGCAGAGAGACAATGGAGCGCAGGCTGATTCAATCTGGGCTTGTACTTACAGACAACAATGAGATAATCAAGTAGAGCATTACACTGCACAGTGCAGGGCTTGGGGTTTGTGTGTGTCATAGCTGCGTACCCTATTTCTTTTTTTTCACATACGCAATTCATGCCATTCTGTTAAATGTTCTCTATCATATTGTGTATCTCTGTCTGTTACGTGAGTTAGTTGAAGTTATGCTGCACATGATACAAACATAGCCCGGCTCCGGCAAGTGAAAAGGGAGAAGAAAGACCATCTCGGTTTCACGATCAGTGCTCTGTGCAACAAACTCCGCTTTACGTCTCAATGGGGAAAGCAAGCTAAAGGAGGAGTGGAAGAGAGAGGTGGGTGAGCAGTACAGGTTAGTGTTAAAAGACCAAAGAAGGATGTGGGGAAAAGAGAAGAAAAGAGGTGCAGGTGGAAAATGGGAAGAGAAAGAAAAGGCCTGTAATTTATAGTTGTCAGAGGAGCAGAATCTACCAGGAGGGCCGCTGACTATTTCTTTTACCCTCTTCTTCTCAGCAGTACTTGGTCTCTCTCTGCTTCTCAATTGATATGTGCTTGATTCCCAACAACCCCCTCCGGCGCCCGCTGGGGAGCCTTTTTAGATTTTACGCTTGGATATATCTGTTTAACTCCCCGTTTACCCCTTTGACAACACGACGACACACACAGACGTGCCGGCGGAGGATGTGAGGGAGAGGGATGCTACCCCACGGTCCTCTGGGAATTAATATATATAATACAATGCAATAAAAGAAAGACAGAGGAGAGAGATGTTGTTATTGTGGTGTGTGTAAGGCACCCCTCATCGATGTGTGTGGATGCTGTTAAGTGGATGGAGCACAGACACAGTGGGGCTCGTTTATCAGCGCATGTTTGTGGGAGCAGAAGCTGAGGAAAAACCAGGCCTAAAAAAAATCTAACTTTGAGCATGACATGTGGAAAATAAGGACAACATGAGTTATGATAATGAAACTTGTTTTTTTCCCTGCTCACCTTTTCAACCCTGTTACTTAATGAATACACCCACTCCTTCCACAGGTAACTTAAATCATTTAGTAATAAGCTTGATCTCATCTTGTGTTGTAATAGTTTCTTCAGTTGTATTATAAGCCTTTACATAGGCTCATTTATTCATGAGTGTCCCGAGGTCTGTGTTTTTCATGGGTGGTGTTATGCTAATGAGTCTTTGGATGGTTAACACAATGCCTCTGGGGAGGAGGGGGGCTAAAATGACCGTGACTGACAGCGAGCAGCATGACCGATAAATGGATACACAAGTTTATCCATGCTACACTTCCGAATGCTGTATTCAGAATTAGCGACGCAAACGGTGACGGCAATGAACAACAACAACAAGGAATGAGGAAGCAGAGGGCCATGGAGTACAAAATCAAGGCCCTTGTGAGTTAGATTATAAAAACTGACTTATTGACCTATTGTGTGTATTTATGGGACAAATGAAAAATGTAATTCAGGATGAATCCATAAAACATAAGAGCCTGTTAGAATAAAATGGCAGTTTTAAAAACACCTGTCCACTATGTCCTTAGTGAACAGAAAGAGCCTGAACAATTATTTCTTTCTTTGTGCCTTTTATTAGCTCCCTTATTCATCTCAACCTTCATGGCTGCATTTGTCTTCTCTATCCTTCTTTTCTTCCTACCTTCCGTCTATCTTTCCTTCACCCTTTCTACCTTATATGCCTGTCATTTCTTTTTCTCCCCAACACTTTTTGCAGAGAATACTTCCCTCTTTCCTTCATTCATTCCTCAACGCTATTCTTGCTTTTTGCTCTAAATTAGTATTACAATTTATGCATGAAATATGTGAAATATTAAAGAAATACGGCTTAAAGGATTTACAATATTAACTAATTAATCAATTAAATGTTGCAGCATTATTGAATCCACTATTTCCATTTTGTAGTCTACATTATCTAAGTTATACTCAAGTATGTATTGTTTGGCAACTGGCAGTTTTAATTTCCCAGAAACAAATGAATAGATACATAACTAAATAGATGTCAGAACTGATTGACCTAAAATGCCTTTTATCTTGAAACAGACATGACCGTCAGAACATATCTATCGATCCCCCCCATCCCTGTCATCCTCACCCTATTGTCACTTCCCCTCCCTTCTCTTGAACCCTTGACCACAACCTCTGAAGGTCAGAGGTCAAGGTTGGTGACAGTGAAGAGTTGTGAGACCCACCCACCTCTTTTTCTCCGCTTAAGCAGGTGGAAAGAATGTGATTGTAGCATTAGATTGATTGTTGTTGCATGCCAGAGACCCGCAGTATTTGTGTGTGTGTGTGTGTGTGTGTGTGTGTGTGTGTGTGTGTGTGGTGTGTGTCGGCAACAACAATGCATTACAATAGGTCTAATGTGAAAGCTGTCAATACTGCTGATCCAAACCACAACGCTTCATAGGAGGTTATTGCCCTTCGGCTGGTGTGTGTGTACAGAATGTGTCATTTGAGCTTCTGTGTGTATGGATATGTTATATGCTTGCTTGTGTGTGTGTGTTAATTGACTGATGTTGGCTCTTACACAGCAGCCAGAGGGAAGTAAAAAACACGTATTGATTGGTTCAGTTATGATTGTCAGCTGTCTTCTCTTCTCATATTGTTCTTAATTTTTTTTTGATTCTTTGGATTTCTTTTCTTTGATTGTTTTTTGTTTTTTTACATCTGCAGTGACTTAAACTATTCATGATGACAGAAGAAAACTGTCTCACCTGAGATAGTCAAAACTTTTGTAGATGTAAATGTAGGTGAATTGTAATTTGTTCCCAATCATGTATTCTGCTCATCAGCTTGTTTGTTTCTGTCCACAGTTAAGGTTAGATGTGATTTTCAGTAGCGATTTATTTAATGTCTGTGTCATTACTTTGCCCCAGTTGTGTTTTTACCTTGGTAAATTGTCCTTGTTGTTGCACGTTAATGGAAGGTTTCATATTCACTGTTTGATTTAAAAAATCAGCTCTTTATATATCACACATGGGATATTACACAATTATTACTGGGTGATAGCACTCTGGTGGTTGTATGTTATTGTGCGGATGTGTGTTGGCATGCGTGTTTGCATGTCTACAATCATTTCTGCATGCCTGTGTTTGTGAAATTAGGTGTTATTGAGCTCCTCTGACTGGAGTGTCCCTGTGGTGCCTCTTCTCACTGCTGTAGATCAAACGGCACATTGCACACACAAACATGCATGCATGCACAAATACACAAAAACACACATAAGTCCCTGTGGTGATTATCAGATCCCCTCAGATCCTCTTGAAGCCTCAAGACTGAAGTGGAATTCACTTTGCTTTTTATTTACTGGCTATAGAAGGCCTGACGACAGGCATTTAAAGAGACTCAACACAAACACACACACTCTCTCTCTCACTCACACTCACACTCACAACCACACACAGACACACACACACACACAAAATAAAAAATATTTTCCTGACCTGTCACATTCTTATATTGAGTATTATCATTGAAGTTTCTTTAAAATCTGTGAAAATTAGGTGGTCCTTTTGACTCTTTGACCTCAAATATATCTTTGACATCTAATATATCTTGATTGGCAATATCAGCCTGACTGCTGTATTGATCAGACTCTATCTTGTGTTATATCTCTGTAATTGTAGAATGTAATTGAGTAAATGACCTTAGTGTCATGAATGAGCTATGGCACTGCCTGCATAGTACTGAACATTAGTCTCTTGACTTTGATATCTTTATGAAACTGTATGAGTGTGTGTATACCAACATTCCTGCACTGTGGTTGAACATCATTGCTGTCACAGATACTGTAAATCACCTGGCATCTCTAAAATGTCAAATTCACAGCCTTTATTTTAAGGCATTCAAATCAGATCACCAAAGTACTAGTCACATGACAGATTGAGAAAACCGTGTTGTTTTGATTTATATCCCAAATGGATTTCACAATACACGCATCAATACTAAGAAATATAGGTGCGTTTTTGCTTTTTTAAACCTGTAATGCCTCTAAAACAGTTGGCTCTAAAATATATTATCTGTGTGTGTGCCTGTCCGTGCATGCGTGTGGATATGGATATGAATTCTTGCTTGTGCCCATATGTATTTGTGCACTTTCTCATACACATACGTGTGTGTCTCTGAACATGTTTTTAAGTGATCATATTTGAATGTAAACCAGGCCTATCTGATTCCCCACAGACAGGCAAGTGTAGAGATATTATGTGATTTGTGCAGGTACACTCCCCCGCCTCTGTGTGTGTAGGGATATTATGGAGATCAGAGGCAGGCTGGGAGCCTCTGAGGCTATTAGCTCATCTGTATTGTATTGAGACGAGGGTATGTACACATCTGCTGATCACACCAGAGAATTGAGCATTGCGTGTGTGCGTTTAATCTCAGACACACCTTTGTTTGTTTCTTCCATGTCAGTGTGTGCATCTGTGCGTTTATGCTTTCTTGTAGGGCAAAGAGTACAATATTATAATAATTTGACAACTATGTTCTTGCAGGCAAATTGCTCAGCTGTGGTAAAACAACTGATAAAAATATGTTGCCTACACATACAGCACACAATTTGTTTGGCTTTTTTTTCTCTTTGCGGAGCAAGGTTTGCGCTATCAAGGGAGTTATTGCTATCAAAATGTAAAACATTTGGATATGTGAATCGTGAAATGAACAACAAATATGTGAGGTGCAACATGAAGCGTTGTTCAGATCACTCAATCTGTGTCCAAGTCTGATGCTGCTGATTTTGCAAACAGCATTAGTGCATTCTCGCACCTGTGAGAATTAGTAGTAGAATTGTCTTCTGACATTTCATTATATTTTCTTCCTTTATCAGGAAATTGGCTATCTTCAATTGTCTGACAAGTTAAATAAAGTGGCTTTATTTGAAAACCATCTTTAAATGCATTTTCCCAAATACAGTGAATCTTGATCAGCCTTTTTTTTTACCGCGTTAGCATGAGCTGCATTGCACCAGAGAGATATTTTCTCTTACCTATCTCTCTCTGTCAACCCAGTGGATCAGGGTCAATTGATGAATACAAATGTCACCTAATGTCCCATCACCTAGACAAAAGAGTGGTAAAGGGAAAGAGGGTGAGAGAGAAGGTGATGGAATAAAACGAAAAGAATCCCTCTTCTCCTTTTTCTGCCGATGTTAGCAGCTTTTAACCCGCTTTGATTGATACAGCCTCAGAAGTTACTCGATTAAACTGCGTTTCACACTGCATAGATTCCTACTTAAGAGTCTCAAGACCTCTAAATTATTTATTGATGTCTGTTCCAATCTACATCTGGGTAAGGAGGACAGTACTGTGTGTGTGGGTGGAGGAGAAGGGTTTGGGGAGTATGGGGGGGTGGCTGGTGCTTCCTCAGCGCCTAGAGGAACTTGTTTTCCATGTGCACTTGTTCACCTGCCCGTCTTCTCTAATGGGGCCCAGCAGGGAAGGATGAATAGGCCTGAAAGTGGCAACGCGATGGTGAAATTGCATCTCAGCTGCTCACCGTGGACGGGCCGCGGCTCTCTCAAGTAAAATCCCACCGCTGTCTTTTCTTTTTTCAACTCCCACTCTCACCTATAGGCGAAGAAAAACAAGGAAAAGCATGCACAGGCACACATACAGTAATTCACAGACAAACGAACTATCAAGTAAGGAAGAGAGGAAACACACATACACTCACAACAGCGATCAAGTAAAGCACTGAGCCAAGTAAGTGAGAAGGTATTAGGTAATATCCTTGGCAAGCAGCTCAAGAATCTTTTTAAAGTTCAGCGGCAAAACAGAGCAGTTTCTTATTGTGTTTCTCTCTTTCCCTGGAGTACACCATGTTAGTGGATTGGGAAATATACAAGTCTGATTTAAGACAAAGCTATTTGGAGGAATTTAAGTGTCCCAGTGTCCCAAAGATGAAAGGTTCAATAGGAAAGTATTGGTGGAGAAATGGTGGAGTGTTTGAAAATCTTGTGAAATGAGCATTATTTCTTGTAGGGCCAAAACACAGAAGACATGGAGTGTTAACACAACAGCTTTTTACTTGGGGTCCATATTAAGCGAGGCTTCGGAGAACTGCAGGCAGAGGTTTTGGCATTGAAGGGTATTTTCTCTGTACACCGCTAATTTAAAGTAGACAAGAAACATACACAATAAACTACCTTCACTGAGTCTTGTCTTCCTAGGTGCACACATATATTCAATTCAATGTTGTAGATATGACGAGACATTGAATGTCACTTACCGTTTGAAATTTGTATCTGTTCTTAATTACAAAAAAACAAACAAATACAAAATAGACCAATTTCCCCACAGGGACAAATAAAGATGATTGATTGATTGATTGATAAAATGGGGAAAACTGTATGAACCGACAGAAGCAGGTGGCCCACTTTAAAACAGGGCTAAGCTGTAATTTTATGTCACCTGCCTGTTGGAGGTGTGTTTGCTGTATTCCATTGTATCATTGGCCAGAAAGGTATGTGCTCGCAAAATCTGTTAAACCACACATACTGCAAATGTGTTCCACAATTTTTGTAGTTTCACTGATTCTGATAAAAAGCAGAAAAACTGGGTTTTGGGGAATCTAGCCATGTGGCTACTTAAATAATGTGAGTTTGAAAAACTGTAGCCAACAAATAAAATAGATCATAGATTGATTAGTAAAGTAAATGATCTTTGTTGTTGTTTCAGCCTCATTTGAATTGCCTCTTTCTGCTACAGGTTATATACAGTAATCCTGAAGAAAAATTAAATAAAACCTTTAAGACCGTTTCACCAGTTTTAGCTGTAACCAGTTAAGTCTGCCACACACCTTTAAAAGGTGTTTTTAAAAGAAATTTAAATTTATTTAGCACATTTTTTGCCTATATGTGAACCGGTTGTAACCTCACCTAAAATAAAGGCATTCCCGACTTTCTCAGTTGCCTTTAACCGCCTGGATAGAGTTCCTGTTTTCTGTGTGAAGGACTGGTCAGATTTCCCACAAAAATATGTAAGCTATGACATTTATGTGAGCATCAAAATTTTTTTACGTGTTTCAACAAAAGGCACTGATATAGTGAAATAGCCAAACCCAAAAACTGCTTATTTGCTCCTTGTTGTCTTCTGTACCACTAAAGCTGCAGACGACACATCTCTCTCTTGTTTTTGTATAACCGGCTGCTCAAGATGCCCACAGAGTGACCAAGAAATGCTGGTGCTCCCGATCCCCAGTCCGACTCTGTTTCTAACGATTAGCAGTGGGAGGGGTGGTGAAAGATATGTTAGGTTGTAGTTTTTACTTATAAATAATTTTTAGGGGCGTATGCGAGTGAAATAGTTGCAGTAGATCCCTGAGTCTACACAGAAGAATCCCACAATCTCTACACTCTGTCTATCTAGTATATTTGGCTATGCAAACTCCTCGGACAAACAGGATTTTCACAACTAAGAAATATCTACAAAATTTAACACCTCGTAAAATGGTGATTACAACTTTTTAATACTTTTTAAGATCTTGTGGACACCCTGTGCTATGGATGTAGTGTATGGAAATTTCCAGATTTCATTTTCAACCATGATTACTTTAGTTGGCTTAACTCATTAAAGCCCTTGTTGAGCCAGCTAATGTTCTAGCCAGTCAGAAGCAGGGAAGGGCGGGTCCTGACAAGCAAGGTATGATCTAAAAAAAAGCTGCTTCAGTCAATAACCACAGCTTCGGTTCAGCTGTTCCTGTTCCCGAACCAGCTTTAAAACCTAGACTGGAGCAAGACGTTTCAAAGGGGTAAGTAATTAATTAGTAACAAGTTTAAATTTGATATCTAAAATTTTAACTGTGCACTGTCTCTATATCACAGTAATGACTTTATGTCCATTGACTCCGTGGAGGGTGTCTAACCTTTTGATAGGCATCTTATCGCTGTGTATACTGCCGCTCAGTGTGTTTCACCACCGCTGCAGTTCAGGAGAAGAGTTTTTTTGTTGGAGATGGTAACTCTCTTTGACCTCTTTAAATCGGTCATCCATTATCATAATAGTCAATCAACTTTCTGTTGTTTCTGTGGACTAATAAATTAATTGTTTCATTAATTGTTTTCCATTTTTGTTGCGAGAATGTGGAGGAAACCTCAGCAAATGAGACAGAAAACATGTATTGCTTGTGTGTTCATTGCTACACCCGTGCACTCCGACGCTTGTAACCCAGCACATGCACACATTAATACCTGGACATATCAGCCTGCAAACTCTTACGCTAGTGTGAAGGTGTGTTGGAGTGAATCATGGCCGGGATTGAAACATCACTGCGACCTTGAGGGCTGAAACATTGGATGGAGGTCTCTGCTATTGGTTGTATGAAGTTAGAGGAAAAGTAGTGAGTTCATTTACTTTGTGTTGTGCAGAAAGCGGGAGGTGACGGGGGAGCTTTAGCTCTGGAGGCTGGCCCATGTTTCTCCTTCCGCTGTTTATTGAGGGCCTGTCTCAGGGGCCAGGTATTGATTTCTGCCTGGATGAGATGGGATAGCCCTGGAAGACTCTGTGACGGATGGATGAGGAGGAACGGAGGGATAAGTGGAGGAGTGTCACTCTTGTCCCAGAACAGAGGCTGCTTCAATTGTCTAGAGATGTTAACTTTGCCTTGACCCTCACTTATTAGTTCCTGTTTAGAATAAATGTTGTCTAGTTTGTTTGTTGAAAACTCATAGCACCCTGAAACAGCCAAATGCTGCTATTTTTTGGTTTGATTGGCTGCTACCAACATAACTGCAAGCCATAAGGGAGCACTGACGTTGAAGCTTGTGTTTTGTTGGGAACAAACTGTGACTTACTGTAACAGCGATGTCAGAGAACAACTGTGAACTCACTTAACAACAACTGACAAGGTGCCCTTGAGCAAAAACATTGAACTCACTAGAAGTGTAACTGTTCAGTAGTCAGCGGGAGCAGAGGTTGTGGACCGCAAATGTGAATGTATGGAAAATAATTTATGAATTGAGTTGGTTAAAAAAAGAGAATAACAAAAAGGTTAACAAATTGATACCCAAATGGACTTGTCTTTAGACACTAATCTCTCATTTTTCAGTTGCTTCAGTCTTTATTTCTTTTTCACTCCTCTCCTCCGTTTTAGAGGCACAGTCTGTGAAGTTGTGTCAAACTCAGACTGTGTGTTTCATTTCAACTCTACACAAATTATACTCTTTTTGGACCCTCTATCACACCCGTTATCAAGGTTGTATAGTTGATCGTTCCCTGGTTAAGTGCCCAGTGAAAGTCACAAAGCACACACGCACAAGCACACAAACATACATAAACACACGCACACACCTCCGAGGCCCTCTGTCAACTTAACGGCTACCGATCAATGGCAGGAGGTCAGCTCTGTGATAGAGAAGCTTGGAGCTGCGCGTGTGTGTCCTTATATGTGCGTGTGTCTGTGTTCATTTGTGCGCTTTCATGTGTCTATGTGACTCTTTATTTGTGTGTGTGCTCGTCTGATAGAGAGCAGGGCTTAGGACCGCCGAGCGATTGAGGAGGGGTGAAAAAAGTGTCCAAGATTCATTTTTTCTCATCTGGTACAGAGGGAGAGGAGAGGAGGCCAGTGCGTTATTTTTCTTGGCTTTAGCCCTCACGGCTCTAAGTGGGTATTGATCAGGTACCTTAATGCAAACCTGTCAAATTAATTTTGCAGGGAGAGAAGGCTGTGACTGCTGCGAGATTGCTTCAGCATCGAAAGGGGGCCATGGAGTGGTGGTGGTGGAGGTGGGGGTCGGATGGATGGATAGATATAGAGGGATGGATGAAGGGGGTAAAAGGATGTTAGAGGTGGGGAGCCTATGAATTTTAATCATCATCTAAATAGGAAGCTGGCATTCTAGTCTTTTTTTTTCACTCTTTTTTTCTGTGCGCTTACTTATACATTCCTCTTTCTTTTTCTGAACCTTGTCCTCTGGTACTCCTGTTTGCTTTTTCTTTTCTTGCTTTGGTTGAAGACCTAACACACAACTAAATGTGTAAGACATTTATATGTACCTGTAATCAGCCCAGAAAAAGAGAACAAGCGAGATGGCGGAAACGTCTCAAACCAACCTGGATTTTAGCTGCTACCTTGATACTGCTACTTTACTATATGCTTCTGGCCTGCAGTGTTTTATTTATCATGTTTACTATGTTGATTTTTTGGTCACTGTTCACATTAAAGTTACTGATAATTAGGTTATTCAGGTGGACATTTGACGTGTCATGCTAAAGCACAGGTGTTACTAAAAACATTAACTAGTAAGTCATGACAGTGTGACTGTGAGCCAGCATGCACAATACCAGGACCTGTTAGCTAAAGCAGCTAAATAGAACTCATTACCATCATTCAGTTTACTCTACTTTTTACTCCTGAGCTACGGTGACGCGTCAAAATGTCTTCAGGGAAAAAGGCCTATTGTCTCAGTCTTGTTTCAAAGAAGATATATTTCGGTGACATGCTACGTTCCTTCGACCTTTAGGCCAGTAGAATTCTACAGTGGCCCAAAAAAGACGACTAAATGAAAGCACAAATGTATTTGAAAAGCGTCATATTTTCCTTTCTTTGATCGATTGTATTTTGGACTTTTTTTTTCAAACAGTCTACAACACTCCAGTGGTGTTGTTTTACAATGTTGCTGTGAGGTCTCATCTCTTGACCAGACCTGCGGATCAGTTTAATCTCTGGCCTGCTCCTTTATCCCATTAGTTAGTTAACTGTCGGCCAGGGTCTATTCACACCGGGAAGAATTAAAAACAGCCATAAGTAACTTTTACGATGAGGGATTCAGGGATAGAGTGGTGTTACGGTGAGCAGGCGAGCGCATCTATCTGCATGTGATCTATTGCAGTGGGTTTTCTCTGACTCTCGCATCTCTCTCTATTAGTTTATCTGAGAGCTGTAAGTTTTACACAGAAGGCTGTCGCCCTTTTCCATCGACCCTCTCAGCCTTTTAGGTGTGCTTTATGATCCATGCAGTACAGAACGAAGATACACACTGTCCATCTCACACAGAGATAAACACACATACAGAAATGCATGTCCTGTTTGTATACACATTCATGAATGTACAGTATTGATACGCCAGTGTGTGTGCTTGCAAGAATACGTGTACCACATAATGACACACACACACGCTCATATCTACGGCCAGTCTACATCGATACTGGCAACTGTGGAGGGCTCCACTGAGAACAAATCATTGTAATAACTTTCAGAGCAGTGTGACAGAGTTATTGTGCTAAGTATCATGTTGATTCAGAATGAGCTTTACAGTGCAGATTTTATAATATCTCATATTCCAGATGACACTTTAATTATCTTTACATTCATGTTGATGTTTTGCGCAGATGAGGTTGCTTAGAGCAACACTCCCCATCTCTCCCAAGTTGATTATTGTCCACCTGGTCCACAGTCTGGGTCTTAAGTGTTGCCCCAAATCTATACCAATAGTCCTGCTTTGGTGTGGTGTAAAGTGGGGGAAATGTTTCAGTCCACAGTAGTTTAAATTTTTTATTTAGTATTTTTTTGGCGATTCTTGAACTGTTAACTGGTATTGACTCTTTTATATATTGAAGATTGTATTTGCTAGTTGTTTTTATGAGTGAGCCATCTTAGTTGTTGTCCATGTGGGTATAAAGGTAGTGAATAGGGCTGAAACGATTCGATGATTAGTTTGATTATTAAAATGCATTGATGCAAATTCTTTGCATCAAGGCTTTGTCAAATCCATATAGCACACATTTATTATTGTGGCACATCACACTTACCTGTATGAACACAAGGTGATTATGATGGCGCTGTTTCAAAAGAGGAGGAAGAGAGAGAAAATAGCAAGGGATGAAGAAAGTGTCCGACGTATGGGATTATTTCAAGCTAAAAGAAAACAACTCTGTAATGTTACAGTCCTTCCACCGTAAAACGAAACTTATGTCGCCTAACGTTAGCACAACAGCACGACAGCAGCTGATCAGAAAGCACCCGGTGTTTTGCCAGCGGACCACAGACAAGGTAACAGTAACACCAACTTTAGCGTTTAACTGAAATTATGATTGTTGAGTTGAAGGCTAGCCAAAGTATGCTGCAATCAGCTGATAATTTACACACGTGCGTTTGTTGTTCTCCTGGTTGGGCTGTGAGTTTGGGTTGTAACGTCACAGTCATGAGTTAACTGGGTGCCGGGTGGCTGCACCTTAGTATAACTTGTATAGCAGTCGGGTGATGTTTGATATCTATCATCTATCAAAATACACAGCTTATCCCGTAACTGTTAACTTGACCACAGTGTCCCAATGAAGTTAAACAGTCTGCTGATTGTTTCCAAAAGCTGTTTGGCTGTTTTTTTTTTTTTACAAATGGCCCAATAAGAATATTTACTGTACTGCAATATTGTTGCTGTAAAATTCTGCATCACAAGAATTGTTGAAATAACGTATAATGTGTTTTTAAGCAGATAAAACACTAGTGCAGTAAAAAACATTCTCTTGCTGTGCTTCAACCTGGCAGCTAAATGAGATGGATTTGGATACTTTAGTTTGAAATAAATGCAGTCTAAGATGCTGTTTTCTTTCTGTCTATTTGTTTGCATATTTAAGTCTTGTTCTGTGCACGTTTCAGTCTTGGTCTTGCCATGTGTTTTTTTATTTATTTATCTCTTTAAGCCTTGAAGGCAATGCTATATATGTAAGCATCTGCAGTAGAAGAACTTATTCAATTCACATCAGTGTACCAAAGTGATTCTTGATTTAAGCTCCCCAAATAGAAAGCTCATTTCAAGATAGATTTCCCATGCAGAGCAGTATTTGCATATTCCTAAAAAACCTCTCTCTGCTTTTTTCTCTCTCCAGGGCTCACGCAAACACTGCATTCATTTGAATGGTAACTCGAATTGTCTCACTAGCTAGCTAGCTGCCACAGCACTCGAGATGCAAATATATTGGGTAGATATGTGTGTGTGTGTGTGTGTGTGTGTGTGTGTGTGTGTG
>JAPMOB010246463.1:0-35321 GCA_029875015.1 Lepomis gibbosus | reverse complement strand
CAGGGTCGCGGGGGGGGCTGGAGCCTATCCCAGCTGGCATAGGGCGAAAGGCGGGGTACACCCTGGACAGGTCGCCAGTCTCTTCTGCAGTCCTACAGTTGCTAATCTGTTGTACTACTGCTTCAACCTGGAGACCTTCATGTCTTTTCAAGCCCAGGAACTGCTTCAACTGACAACTAGCATTGCCTATGGAGAAATCAAAAGTATTCCTCCTACTCTGCATTTCAGTACAGACTGACAGGCTCAAGAGTTGAAGAGAAAAACGGATCCTGCAAACTTTGAAAGAGATGTGAACAATATCTAATCAAGTTCAGTTTAGAGGTGAATGGGAACTTCAGGAGCACAACGTCTGGAGTTGGTGGATCAGAGCTAAATGAAGAGTGAATACTGGATTTACATTCACCAAGTGGCCAGAAGCACATAAAAAATGCTAATGTTGCTCTATGTCTTTTGAGAGTGTAAATAAGCAACTGTTTGCTAGAATTTTTAAATAGCACAATATACGGTGATAATAGGTGCGTTTGACTTAACACGGCGCTGCGCAGAGCTGACTTAACATGATGCATGCTGGACTTAAAACAAGGCATGCTGGATAGAAATTGTGTCCGACTTTCGCCGGCGCTGCAAAACGTCACCATGTCACATGACATTAAAAACTTGCGGGAGCAAGCGGCTGCAGGCGCCGAGTCCAGCAGCCGCAGTTACTTTTCTCAGGCTGCACAAAGTTGGAACCACACTTTTCTCTAGTCTCGCTGCATTTTTTTTTTGCAATTGCCATGAGATCAGTCATTGATGTCAGCTCACAGTAAGCTCACGCAGGTAGAATGTGTCCGGCAGCGTTTTTATACCCCGCCCCTGCAGTCACCTGCAGCTCACGTTAGACTATGAAGTCGGTGAAAGTCAGCCGCTGTCATCTCGAACGCACCTAATATATCAATGTTTTACACAGCCTGTTGTGCTGCCCTCAAGTGGCCAAAATTTAACAAATGCAAGTGTAAAATGTTTTACAGTGTACGTCATGATTAAGAAACCCAGTTGCTATGGACAATGACAGATGCTGTTACACTTAATTGTTTACATTTACACAGAATTGTGGCAGTTTGCTCATCCACATCTATTTAATGATGTTGGCAATGCTAAGAGACAAGGAAATAATATAAGATGAGTAATCTCATACAAACAGACAGAGAGAAAAGAAAGTAGAAGTCTGCTGAGAGAACCAGGCTAAAGGTCATGCAGAGAAGTATGCAAACCTGAAATCCATGCAAATTCACTTATGCAAACTCTCTGGTAGGAAAATGTATTTGAACAAAAGTCTCAGTAAGAGTGCTGTCATCTCATTTTCAGAACTGACTGTCTGCTTGGCCACAGAAGCAATGGCCGTGTATGAAGATCTCGAGTACTGAGGTCAGACTGAATGGCAGTTGCATGTAAAGCTTTTCAAGGGCATCAGATTCAACTTGTTGTATTTTCGGTATAACAGTGAGAGCAACGTATTCAGTGTAAAATATTGTATGTTTGAGGAAATTAGCCTTTTTATAACGCTCCCAAGGTACACTTCCATCTCAGAAGGCACACTCAAAGCCAGAATGAAATGTGATGTTTTTTTCACATGAGTTTCAGGTTATCAAATCAGCTAATGTCCTCAGTCCGCTTTTTTTATTTGGACTTTCTTCTTCTCACTGACAGTTAGAAATAAATTACTTTATTGCCAAGAGATCACCAAAAAAGAAAAATCATTTGATTGCCTTTAAGTTAATTTGTCTTTATTGCAGCACACAGGAAAGGGCTGACAGGGGCAGAAAAAGTGGGAAGTCGATTATGCCCCTGTGTCTTCCTCCTGCAACGATCCGCCACACACCCACACTTCCCCTGTGCTCTGGTCTGCGAGAGCTCAGTTCACAGGACAGCCGGAACAACCAGAGAGGGCACAGACACCTCACTAATCACACCAGCAATTAGTGCAAGCGTCATAAAGCACCGCTGCCTATAAAACAGCTATTGAGTTTAGTGTTATCGTCATTACCTACCCTTCCCCAGCTTGCTAATCAGCTCGTGCACTGGGCAGAGAGGCAGACGGGTAGAAAATAATGAATTCCTAATCAGAAACAATGGGATCTTCACTCGACATCCCTGGTGTTATGGCTCTTTGCTCCTGTGGAGGAGTAAACATTTGCAAATCAAAGTTATTTAGTTGAGTAGGATGCCCAAAGGTAATGTACAAAACAGATACATACAAGAGTCTAAGAGAGGTGTACTAAAACCTCTGTGTTTTTGCAGTGTCCTTGTAATGCTGCCAAACAATGACAATTTAGGACATATTTTTATTTACATACTTCAGGATGTTACATTGCCTGATAGAGCCGAGGCAAAAACGGCTCCTTGCTCAACTACAGTAGTAGTAGTAGTCAACTGTTTTATTAGAAGTAAGAAAAGAAGAGAAATTTGGACCAATGGAGGCACACACGTATTATTTAGCACAAGAGCCGACAAGAGCGTGTCAGCCACCGTAGCTTCTCCTGCACGCTTGGAAAGGGAGGGGGTGCGGTGCATTCATACGATGTCGGAATAATCTTTTTTTTCTCCATAAATCTGTATCGTACAAAGATCAATAAAGTGTACATGGGATAAAAGAAAGTTTACAGATGCAAAGGTGCAAAATCCCATATAGCATGGACATATTTTGCAAACATGTAATTTGTTATATGGTTATAACGATTAGTTTGCTGTCCATGAACTATGTCTGCGTGTTGTTTGATAATGCTAATCCAACACATCTGTGTAGTAGCATCCATGTTGATTCAACATTCCGATTTAAGAGCACATGAACACACCGAAGTCAAAGGAACGACCAAAATGGGACCAATGCAACGTGAGCCACTGGTTGTAATTCACAAATCTCACCACTAGATGCCACTAAAACTTACACGCTCAACCTTTAAACAAAATCATGTATGAAATATACATTTGTTATAAATTAATAACTTACCACTCACACACCACACAACGTCCTGCTCTAGTTTAGGTTGCAAAGCTGCTTCGGGGTGTTCTGCCTGTGTCTTGGGATCAGACTCGGGGTCGAAAAATGTACAGCTGAACCAAAGCCATGGTTACAAGCTGAAGTGGCTTTGTTTTGGATCACACTACCTTGTTTTTCAGGACCCGCACTACTCTGCTTCCAAGAAAGATCAAATGGAAGTCAGATGCCTCGCTCGGTAGTTAAACACACACTGGGTGAAAAGAGGTGCTGTAGCAATGTGCATAATGAAATATGTTTTATGAAAATTAAATCACATATACCTATTCTGGTACAAGCCCTTAATAATATTATTAACCTGAAAATGAACAAACTCTGACCTCTTTAATGTCAGCCCTCAAGTGTCCTCTAGTATCTGTCTCACCAGTACCACATAGACAATGATATATGCACTACAAACATAGTATAAAGTCACGCCACACAAGTTGAGATGATTGAAAGGGAGAGGCTAAGTGGCCACTTAGAGCTTCATTAGTTTAATAATTTGTAAATGTTTTCACCGCAAGCTGCTATTTGTTGTTGTTGTTGTTATGCAGTGAAAATGTCACTGAATGAATGTGTAATGTGAATACAAACGCTTATTTTGATTCTTGTTTACTGAAGTAATGAAGTTGGATAACATTGGCATTGTTAAGCAGACTGGTGCAAACCAACAAACACAACGAACATTTCACAGTTGCTGCGACAGATGGATAAAATTTTTAATTCCAGTGAGAACAGGTACTTCAAAAGTAATATTTTAAGTTAATTTATTTCCTTAATAATGTTCACGCAAAAAGCAAAAAACAAGCGAAATCTGAACTCAGTGCAACAATAATACATGTAACTAAATGGAACTTTGTTATTCACACCTTCTTTTTAATGTTAAGACTGCATGCCTTTTACTGATGACACACTCTGCATCTGACTGTGATCCCAAAGTCTGGATAGATCACTCTTGGCACACATGACATCCTTAGTTGGAAAAATCTAATGAAATACCGGCCTGATGTTGAACATCTTAAATGGCAAAGCTTCTCACTGAGTACCTTTATTCAGCAGAAAGATCTGGCTCTAAGGGGAGAGTGTGTAATCTACTACTGGTCCGGCTCCTTTTTTTTGCTTTTCTTTAAAAGCTTCCCATTTTGATACACCCTACTAACTGAATCTACCAAGCTTTCACACAAAGTCTCAAAGCCTCATTATTCCCCCTGACATACAACATGTCAACTTGGACAGTTGTCTTTGCATTATGAATGTTACACCCTTTAAATTTGCATGTATGCGCCCATCATCTTCCTGAAGTTCATGACTCAAGTTTGGAGGCGTCTTGTGAACTTGTGAAGAGTGAGAACTGCTGTCTGCCACAGTCACATGAAGTTCTCTCTAATCTGCCTGGAGCCTGTAATTGTAGCTTGACTCTTCCTCACATGGACCCAAACAGAACATTCTTCTAATGATAACAATAAATTAACTTTCTCTGCTCCAGTGAAGCCCATAAATAATTAATTGGTTTGTTGAAGAGGGGCTGGTTTTGCATGACCAATTTGCTTCCTGCTCTAGACAGTGTGATCGTATGCCGCTGCCTCAGCACTCCTTTCATTCTGCTCAATTAAAAACGCACATTGGCAAAAATATGAGCTTTGTTTGGGCATTTTAATGACACGTTTTTGAACGGATATGATCCAGGATCTTATAAGTCATTCGACCAGTCACACTATGGGAGCAGCAACAAATCATGGGTTTGGGCAGAAGCATGCTACATCTTAAGCAGTCTGTGACCTGCAAAGCATTTAAAAAATAAACAGTTAAATTAAGGGTTAAAGAAATTGTCCAGTTTTGGAGAAATATTTGATAACAAAGTAAGCTGTCATTACATATATGTTTGCTCTCACACAGTAGAACAGATGTATCTGGGTTGAAGTTGGACGTAAACAAGCTGCCATTACTGTGGTGACACCTCACTTTTGAGTGTAATATTTTATTTGTAATATTTTTTTTTGTTTAAATATGAGATGAGATCCTGCAGAACCTGTTTGAAATATAGTGATTCAAAAGCAACTGAAATCAAACGTGTAATGCAAACACTGAATGACCAAAAACCTTTGCCCAGTGTGTTCAAGATTTTTATTAAACTATGGATTCTTTCTGATTGCAATGCAATATCAAGGATGGATATCGAGTTTGCTGATTTAAAATTGTAAGCTAGCAAGTAATTGCACATAACTTTCATATCTATGCTCTGGAGGTTGGACAAAAAAGTTTTTTTCCCCCAAAGCTGTCAAAACTAATTTCAAACTAGTGTTCTGAAACTAGGAAACGTCCACATTTACATGGAAAAAATTCATCTGTCAAACTGGAAAATCGCTTACTGTGATCGACCCAAATATCTGTCACTGTCCAGTGTCAGTGAATTTACTCAGTTTGATTCTGCAGCCACTGTACTGGTAGTGGTGAGAGCACAACACAGAAATCAGCCAGCGGATTCGCCTATAAGGGCACTCAGGGTTTTATTTGTGTGACAGTACATTGGTAGGCTTTGTGCTGGCATTTTTACCAGATGCACATAGCTTTTTTTTCTTGATGGCAGTCATTTTGTATTTTGGTAACTCACTGTGATGGTAAATGTCCCATTTGGGAGCCAAAGGTGCAATATAGTGTGTGTCAGTAATAATCAAGCAGTGCTAGGTAATTTTGGTGTCTGGGCCCTGGACTGTGTGCTTGCTGGGAGACAGGGTTTCATGGCAGAGGAAGCAGTCATTTTCTGTGTTATTTTCATGGCAACCAAGCACTGCACGTATCAAGAGAACCTAAAACTACATTTTTCATTCTAACTGCTTTATTCGTGTTGGCTGCGCTTTTAATGATTATCATCCAACACAGAACTGCCAGCATGCGTCATGATGCACGAGGTTAAAAGGCTGGCAAACACCATCCTTTTTCTTCCATATCATTGAACAGTTTCCTACATTAGTAGATGGTTCTCTTAGGATCTGGGAACATGTAGCCAAATGCACCATCTCCTCCCACGTCAATGTAATTTAAGGTACCATGTATTTACTTCAGAGTCCCATTGGGAAAGGCTTTTGTGGGAGAGAATCTTTTGTGGTGGATTTTTGCTCTGAACTGCTTTCTTCATCACTAAATTGTCAGAGCGCAGTCGCTCAGAGCAGACTGCTTTTAAAAAGGGGGGGAAAAAAGTGATCTGATTTGTCATGACTCATGTCAGAACCTCCACTGGGTGATTAATGTATTCCTCCTAATCGCACCCTGCTTCCAACACAGTGTCACTGTGGCTAGAAGGTGACAAAAAATCAGTTGCCACATCCTGTGTGTCCGCACCGTTACAAAAATAGAGCCCTGGATGAACTGCAGCTTCTTATCTTTGCCTGGCCCGTTCATATTTCGTCCAAATGAACCGCAGTTGCTGGTTCTGCAAACAGAAAATGCATTGCCTCTGTGCAGGAGGGCTCTGATCAACAAACAGTGTTCAGAATAGCTCATGTACAACCTTTCAGGGACTGGGTACAGGCTGAGTCATCAATGTATGACATCAGCTAACAACAGATTGCTCTATGGACATTTTTATATAAAAATATTTTCATGTTTTTAAAGAATACTGTCAGCCTGCTCTACTAAATCCTGGTCCAGTACCTCATGTGCTCTTGGATATCAACGGTAGTTGAACAAGACAATTATTGTATGAGCGCAGGCTGCAAAAATCACATTTACACACCTACACAGAATACTATGTAGAAGTAGAAATTACAAATCATTTTGCTGATTTCAATCTTTCTGTTCAGTGAAGTTCAAAGAATTGTAAGTATAGAGTTATCACATCAAGATTGTTTTTTTGGCTTTTTGCTGTCTTTTTGTAAGCTTTTAACCGAATAATCACGGCAAAGCTGATAGCAGTACTTAGTCACCAGTGAGAGAAGATTACTACTGTAAGCTACTGATTCATTTAGTAACAATGATGATTCACTTTAAAGAGTCTGTGTTTAAGATTTGTTCGTACATGTACTGAACACCTCTTACAACATCTCCTTTCCTGGCATTCCACAGTGAAACCGCCAAATTCCTTTTAGAGGGCACAAAGACACACCCGAGGAGCCCAATGATTGTTCAGTCGAGTGTCATTGTAAATAAAGAATGGAGCAAACTGAAACAGGAGCTTCGGACGGACGGGTGCCTGTGCCACCACAAAGGCTGTGTCAATTAATGTTACATGACAAGCGGACATGGCCCAACACCGGGACCTTCCTGAAACCTTCTGCCATTCACTTTCATCAATAATGAAGCAGGATCTGTCTCATGAGAGAGCAAACACCCTGGTTCAACCCAATCCCCGGCCCCCACCTCCACCATCCTCTTCTCTCTCATTATGTTCTCTTTTTTGTCCTCTTCTTCCAATCAAAGTTCAAAGAGTCAACAAATTTCTTCTCTTTACACTGTAATTCCGGGAAATAGATTTCAGGTTGCAAGGTTTCGGAGGGATTATAGCCTGCTATTGAATTCAGTTTTTTCAGTCATGCAAAACACAGCCTCAATAGAATCCATACTTCCCATCCTTTTTTTCCCACCCATTAAGCAATGGTAACAGAGACTGTGTGTGGGTGGATGGGAGGCTGGAGAGGAGAGGTACAGTGGGTGAGGTGACGATGGTGACAGGGGGAAAGAGGGGGCGGTAGAATCCAAGTACAGTAAGTGAACAGATAATATTCGTGCAATTATCCTGAATGTGCTTGTCTTCTTTTAGAATTTTTCCTCCACTAAATGTGTCCATCACGCTTTTCCCCCGTAATTCCCCTTAATTTCAATCTATTTTTCAACAGTTCCACAGTCCCTCCTCTACCATTACCCCCCTTCTGTCAGGCAATAGCTGTCAATATGATTTATCATTGATGCTAACTGATGTAGTTGTCCTACTGTGAAGGCTGATTAGATGACCATCCTGCTGATACATCCTTGTCAGGGAAAACAGTCTGCAGGAATAGCGATGAAACCTTCCTGTCTCTTTCCTTCTCTTCACATGTCACTCTATCTTTCTCTCTCTGTTCTTTTATGGCAATGCTGTTTGCCTTCCCTTAGCACATTCCCACAGCAAGCGTCACATGCCAGCCTCTTAAAGCTGCATAAGGCAACACTGTTATGGAAAAATATATTTGTCCTGTCAACATAAATCACAAATTGCAGCTAAAATAAGTGTGATGTTGCCCTATTTGCCCCAGAAAAACTGTGGTGTCAGGCATGGACAGAATCTTCCTCCGCCTACAGAAAGTGATGAATTGAAACATAAGACTGAAGTGCAAACTGTTTGCCAAACGGCAGTGAGAAGCACTCCATCCACAGAAAGTGGAAGTCAGCACCGTTCTTGCCTGTTTCATCCTTTTGCCATCATTTGGTATGAAGCATCACATGCTCTTTGCAGTAACATGTGTTTTTTGTAGCCAGCTCTATGGAGGGCACCACTCTGATCTAGACTAGAATATCTGTCATAAAATCCCCAGAGGATGAATCCTACTGACTTTGGTGGTCCCGTTCTGAAAATCTGGGAACCTTAAATTTGGCTTCTGTACAAAATACTAATGTGAAACTCAAAGAGAAAACTTAACATAATAAAGACTATCATCATGGCAGTAAATCAACCTGTAAACTGAATTCTGGTGGACCATTTATTAACTTTCTTACTCCATCACTGTGCACCATTATTGCAGCAGCCCGCCCACTCATTCCCATAAAGTCCCTTAATTGTTTCTCTGACCTCTATGTGGAACGACCCAGTCACATGGCAACTGTATCCAGAAATGAATGTCCATATTTGCATTGTTCACCTGTCATGGGGGCTTCATTACTTGGGTGTTTGGAGCGAACAGGCTTCTTTTTCAAGGGAAAAGGAGGAGAAGAGAATGATTCTTACACATGTGAGCTCATGAATATCTTAACTTTTCAATGACTATGCCGTCAAACAGACAGACAATAGATTTCAATTTTCTATTTTTTTCTGGTGGCCAACTTTTGCTTGAGATTCGTTCAGCTAAAATGTGAAATTTCATTTAGTTGTCCTATGGCAAACGCTAAACTTACAGTTGTGTTTCATAAAAACGAGCAGGTGAAGGATAAACCGCCCGCATCCTTTATTGAGTTTAGGATGGCAGTAAAACACAAATCATGCCATGTGGTTGGCCCAAATATGTGGAATTTCACATCGCTTCAGAAAACACCTTCACATTACACTCAAGGAATGCTGTCACTGTATAATCCATCGTACATCAATGCTGATCTACCTGTCTGCAATCGTTCCACTTGGCTTATAGTCAGAGCCTTTCAAGAACAACTCAGGGACACGGCAGAAAAAATGTCCAAACTGGCATGATCAAAGCAAATCCCTGAAGTTAAAAATTCATTGAACCCTTTTTGACTGGCAGAAGGGGAAAAAGGGAAGAAAAAAACAGAAATATGTGCAGGCTTTTATGGCGAACCAGCAACGTCCTGTCTTTGTAATGCTGAGTGGCAGCTCCCTCAGAGTAGAGCAGGGTTTTAAATCAGAATAAATGCAAGAAGACAGTCAAACCTGTTGCGTGGTTACAACATTTACATGGACAGAGAATAGACAGAGACATTCAAGCCATGTACAGGAGATCCTGATTATAGCACCTCCACGCAGGCTGGAAGCAAACGACTTTCAGTCAGAGATAACAAGCAGGCCAAAGCCCAGCGAGAAAAGGATCAAACCAGGAGGTTTCCGATGTGTTTAGGAGCATGAATGAAAGCAAAAGTAAAAGAGTTGCCTCCTGTGTCTTTTACCGGATACTGCTGAATTGCTTTTAAACACAGCACTTATGTTGTTCCAACAGAACCGCTTTCTTGGCAAGTGTACAAAGACTTCATTTACACCTGGGAATACAATCTGGACCTGGATATACTATGCAAATAATTATCAGTCTGGTGGCATTTGCTGTTATCTGTATTCTGTCTGTTATGATTTGATTCTATTTTGGATGAGGGCTGTGCAAGGCTCGATTGTCCCATGTTCATCATTACAGGGAACAAATAAAAAACCCAGCCCTTCTCCGGTCTATTCTTTCACATGTGTGGGATGTCCAGATATGGATGTGGGATTAGCACTCAGTGACCAGAAAATACAAACCTGTGTTCAGTGTCACCTTTGACCACCTATGGCCCTGAAATATTATGTCACACATCATGACAGCGACTCAGAAAAGGATCTGGAGTGTGCCATGGTTTAAACCCCTCATGGAGACATTGGTTGGTGGGTGGATCATACTTCCTACAAATGCTTCCTTCAAGTTCATCCAAAGGTGTGTAATGGGATTGACATCATGGAATTAATCTTTATTGTCCACAAATCCTGAAATTTGTTTTTGGCTTCAGAGGCAGATTAAAAACCACATCATTAAAAATCCCAATAGAAAAACACCATAAATAACACAACATACACAGTACAGACCATAACAGATGGGATTACTGTGTGGAGACATTATGAATTTTGTAAGATCTTTTGGTATGAAAGACTTTTTGTAAATGCTTCAGCTGCTCTATAGCGCCTTCCAGAGGGTAATGTAATAAATTCATTAAACAAGTGGTGTACAGGATCAGATGCAATTTGTCTAGCTTTTTGTTTCACCTGCGTTTTGAATATACATCTCAATTGTTTCTACTCTTTCCCAATAAATTTTACAGACAGATTATTAAATCTGCATAATCTGTTGTCACTCCAAGTGTCCATACCATTACCTCAATAAACACTCTTTAAGATATTCATTGCATTGCTTTTTAAAAATGTACTCTGTGTTGGCTGTAAAACTTAATTTACAATTAAAAATGGTTGTTAAGCATTTAAAGTCCTCAACTATCTCAGCAGGCTTATTGTTATTCAAAACAGGAGAAAACTATGGACAAGCACTGTTGTGACTCATGATCGTTAGCTCTTTAGTCTTCTTTAACAGAGAGGGCACTAAGCTCACACCTCTTAGTTATATTTGAGATATTAGTTATATTTGACTGCTTAGCTGTGTCTCCCATCTGCATAAGACCAACAATCACCATGTCATCAGCATATTTATACAACTCACATGTTGAATTAATAATTTACATTTAAATCCATATATAAATCCAATAGCTGTTGAAATAATTCACTTAACAAATGTCAACATCATGGTGGGGGCTAGAGGAAAGGCCAAAGGATCATCTGGATATGTGAAAACTGAAGCAGCCCAAACCCCCTTCCAAAGCACCTTTCTGATGTCAGAATTTTGGGGGGTCTACATCTGACCATTGTTGTCATTCTCCAAAACTGACAATTTGACAAGCACCTCCATGCAGCGGTTAGACGCTTTCACAAAATTGTTTTATGAGCATTGCGTCCTAGTAATAGACTGATTAATCAGTCGGCCAATTAATTGGGCTGATATCTGGTGTTTTGTGATGATTGCCATCGGCCAATACCTCGCAAGACAGATATATCATCCTAAATGACAGCAGATCTTATATAAAACCATTACTGGCTAGTACTAAATATATATTGTTATACTGCAGAGAATGATGCAGTTGAATGATGTCACTTCTGACAAACTGTACCCCACTCTCTCTTAAACACCAGTCATGTTCTGAAATCTACAGCATAACCCAACGTATTTTTCTGTTTCATTAGACTGGACTCTGCATGATATGATGGTATTGTACATGACTTTTCTTTCTTTTGACATCGGCATTAAAGGGGCTATAGGAAGTTTTTCATTGAAATCACTTGTAATAAATCAAATTTCTACTCCCTTTTTGTCAATAGACTCTAACCTCATTAAGAAATAAAGCTCACGCCTGTTTTCTCTATTGCTTGGAACAGCCACTATTCTGCTTTTAATGTGAAGACACCAGGTCAGGATGTAGCCCTGTGCACGCTCCCGAGCATCTTTCGGACTACAGCAGCAACACCGCAACTAACAAAATGCAGCTCATTAACACCACAATACAACTGGCTCCCAGCACAACAGAGTCAACATCAGAAAGCAGTTGCTGACGTTATCCGGTGCAATTTACGTTATGGCTTTCCACATTACCAGCTAACATGATCCATATTACTATCCTCTGTGGTAAACGCAAATGTGGAATGATTTGTTTACTAGCCGTGATGCAAGGCAGGAGCAGCCAACTACTTTAGCTTCATAACGTTCATGTTAGATTTATTGTCGTTTTACTCAGGTACACAGCTTCTCCACCTCTCAGTTGCTGTAACTAACTTGATCCTCATAAGATACAATAATGCAACATAACAGCAGAGAAAAACAACACAGAGGAAGAGCCATTCACTATAGTTATGTTACTTACTGTGGTCTAACTGTTATAAAGTGTGGCAACAATGTCATTATAATATTCAGTCTAGCTCACTAAGCGTTTCTTTATCATCAAATACATTTAGCTGTGTTGACATTGCTGAGCCTCTTGTGAAAGATACATAAATAGTACAAATGTTAGTTACTGAAAAGCAGCAGGTGAGCTAGCACAGATGTATCATGTTAGTTAAATGCACTAAATGTAACATTATCATGTTTACATTACATTTATTCTTTTAGCTGACGCTTTTATCCAAAGCGACTTACAATTGCTATACATGTCAGAGGTCGCACGTCTCTGGAGCAACTAGGGGTTAAGTATCTTTTCGTGTCTCACGTCAAAGAAAGGCAGGCGCCTTATCCATTGCGCCATCACCACTCATATATTGAGATTGGATTAGTTCAACCTCGAGCTGATAAAATTATTACTGTAACGGTGCAGTGGGAGTTTACCTGAGTTTCCAGCATGCTGTGTGAAGCTGTCTCCTCTGTATGAAAGTGGTTGTGTTTCGGATTATGCTCGCTCATGAGTTCAAGCGAGCACACTTAGGGTCCCACACCTGGTTGCAATTTTAAAACCGCACCGCTAGAGAGAACTGAAAACTATATACTACCCCTTTAATATTATTATGCTCTGTAAATATCGGCATCAGCCACTGAAAAAAAACACATCGGTTGACCACTTGCTGACATGCATTTCGCAAATCATGGAATCACAAATTGTCACTTTGAATTTGCAGATACATTTGTGCGTCATGTCAGGTTGTTGCTTAAAATAAATTACAAGAGACGAGGATCTCACAGTGAAAATCATAGGCTGCAAATTGGTGAAACTAACTACTCACATTACTTTTTTCCAACTATGCCTTAATAATAAACTGTCCAAATGTGTGTGCAGTTACCCCTATTTTTACATTTCAAAGCCTCTTGCCCCTGCAAGACAACATTTCTGCCTTTAAACATATTTAAAAAAACACTTTGTTTCAAGCATACCCCTTGCCTCAAGAATAGTATCATAAAGTAGTGAAACAACTACAAAACTGAAAAGAAATGTCACAGCAACAAAAGGGAACTCCAGTGTTTAGAAAATCTAAATGCTAAGAGTTTCCCAGCTCTTGCTGCAAAACCAAAGCTCCTGTTTTCCACACCTGTACAGCTATTCTGTCATCCACATGAGTCTCACTTTCTGCAGAGATTTTACTGCTGGCCTAGCTCCATGTTTGTTTTGAGTGTGTCGCCACACACTGCGAAAATGCACATGTTGCAACATTCAAGATGGTCCAATTTTCCAAATCCTATTTAAAAATGTAATCTGTAATTTCCCATCCTTATCTCACGGTGAGGTGGGAGCTTCTCTTGGAATGTAAGACAAGGTTTAATGAGAGAAATCTGGAGCGGACGCCTGTAAATATGAGATATGTTTAGATTCTTTAAATCCTGTAGTCTGATCCCAGCTTAAGAAGCAACTCCTCCTCCAGCTCTGCTCTGCTCCAAAATGTCTTTGTGAAGTATATTGGTCTTTTTTTCTTTTTTTTTTATAACTGCCCAATTCTTCCTGTCACACCATTGTCCGATGTTTTTGTGAGTTTTTTTGTTTGCTCTATGGATGAAAATCACCTATTTTGTGATATATGATCAGGAGTGGGGGACATAAGCAAATGGTGCTTCTACCTGTAGTGATGACATTGATACCCATGGTGATGACATTTCTATCTGCAGTGATAATGTTTGCTCCCACAGTGATAACTGTTTTATCCACGGTGAGGATGTTACCAGCCGTGATGAGGACATTTCTACTTTTCTGACATTTTTTGCAAAAAATGATGACATTTCTCCAAACAGTGATGGAGATTTAAATACAGTAATATGTTTTTCCTCTGAGTAGTGATGGATACTTACTGAAATACACAATGAATTGGTTTTTGGTATGACCTGTAGTTAAAGTTGTTTTTAAAATTCTTCAGGCCACCTCTTATTTTCAGAAGATCTTAGGAAACTTACGATGTATTACAAAGAACTGTTTATTGAAGACCAGCCTGGGAAATCACAGCATTATCATACAGAGTGAGAACACAATGTAGGCCTACTAAACCAAATCTGAAGGATATTTCCTGTCGGGGGATATTTATCTCTCCTAGACCTATAGCGATTCTCTGCAGGTTCATCACTAAGAGCGACCCCTTTCACCGTGTCACAGTGTCCAAATAAGGTTATTTTCAACCCTCTAACATGTTGTGGAGATTCTATTGGATATTGGTTTAAACAAGACACAGTGTTTCCCAAAGTTAACCCAAGACAATGGGGAAACCTGTGTCACCCCTAAAATTCCTTCACAAAAGTGACATTAGCATCACTGTGAGCACCTTTAGCATTAGTGTTTTTTTGCCAGGGTAGTGGCGTTGCTCTACGGATGTCAATGCCAACACTTTGGTTTTGACTGAAGTATCTCAACAACAATTGCATGGGTTATCATGAAATTTTGTACATTCACAGTGCCCAGAGGATTCATCCACCAGTAGGTCAATGTTTTCTTTTATTCTGTGAAATATCATCAAAAATGAATTGTAATTACTGTTAACTTTTCTTCTTTTTCATGTCTAACCATTATGCTCCAGACTGCAATAAGTTATTGACCAATTTATGTGGCTAAATAAGGGTTAAAAGCAAAAGAGAACACAATCCAATACTGAGGACAAAATCAACCACTAACAAACCGCATGCAGCCTAAAATAAAATAGACCATCCACAAACTAGAGAAGGCCAAGAGGAAGGAAAGAAAAAGAAATGTTAAATCAATTTCTGTTCCTGAAAATAGAACACAGAGTGTAGCAATTACCAGCGTAATGTTTCTGCAATACTCCACTTCCGCAACAACAATAAACATTACAATAAACTTGTAATCTACTTAGTGGGCTTAATGAAATGCTACATATTGTTTGCACCCATGTAAGACAAAGCAAAAATAAAGCCTTCCCTCTGACTAGCACTTCCTTGCCTACACTCCTCAGTTATTTTTCATATGAACATTGAGGCCACTGAACCAAAATAGGTGCATGTCTTATTTTAGCAATTACATTCTTGCACTCCTGGCCGTGGGTTGCTTAAAATGTGGGCAATGAACGGGAATAATTTAAGGTGTTTTATTGCTTATTATAAGCAGCATTGGATTAAAATTGTCCGCTTAAGGTTTATAATGGAAACGGAAATGATAGTAAAGTAGCATGAAATTTCTGCACGCTTTCAATTGGTATGGGATCAAATTTATTCCTTTCTTAAATCTCAGGCACAGGTTGGTGGTTAGGATGCTACCTTCAGTGTGGATCTGTAATTCTCATTTATTCTGGAGAGTGGTCCCACTATATTTTCCTACAGCCTGAGAAAGACAGCCTGAGAAAGTGTTGAATTGTATTTGCTTCAGACATTATGTCCTTTCCACTGGATTACATTTTTCTGCACCATGCAGCCCTTCTTCATAACATCTCCAATAAAAGGATACTTTCACTTTTGAACCAAATACAAATTGATTGACCTAGGTTGACTGCTAATAGCCACACACTGAGCACTGAATGAACTGGATCAACATCTGACCTTGAAAAAAGAAGAAAACATCACAATGTATCGCTCCTCTTTCAAACGCGCTCTATTCATCTAGCTCTGTTAATTAAAATTCATAAGAACAGACGTGCCACCAAGGTCGAGACGAAACGTTTGCAAATGTGAATGGTAAGCGAACATCCTCCCCCCACCTACTTCACACATCGCTCCATTTATAAACGGCAGATTTCCCAGCTCTCCCAGCCTGCCACCAGGATGTTTAGAGGACAGAGACCGCACCCTCCTCGCCTCGCCTTGTCTGTCACCACGTATGCGCAGGTATGTGTGTCTTACAGTATGTGACACCCTGAGGGTCCCTGTGCCACCATCCGCTAAATTAAACCTCTCCTCCCCTTCCTCTTCTAGCTGAGAGGGGCCTCCCTCCAGGCGGCTCCCATCCTCACTGCAAACACTGCCTGTGTGAGCACCAGCCAGCCAGCCAGCCAGCCGGCCGGGGGAGCGTTCAAAACCCCTGCTCCCCAAAGCCCAGTGCAATTGCCCTCTTATTGTCCACTCATCCACTGCTCAGAGGGTGGAGGAGGGTGGGGGGTCGAAAGAGCTGTGAGCACTCTACATCCAAGATATTGTAATTTGACAGTGAGCTTCGTCTTAAATTCTGCTATTGCCCCTGTGGACAGACAGAGAGAGGAAGTAATAGTGGAGCACATTCTGGAAACAGAACTATCTTCACTTTGTGATCACTTTAAAATGAAACATGTTATGCTTGTCAAGGAAACTGGCAGAGCAGTCTGCAGAATAGTGCTCATTTAAATATGTATATTAACATTTTTAAAAGGAATTTCCTGTGAAAATTCATACCACTGTTGGCATATAAGTTTTAAAACAAAAGCTCATAGATTGTTTTTTTTATACAGTCTATGAGATTGGGTCATTTTTTCACACAGAAAAGCATTTCTGAAGGAATCTGAATTAAATAGATAAGAGTCTGCATTTATTATAATGCTGAAATTGAATTTTAATTGACAGACACAAGTTTTACTCCTACTTGCTAACTTAAGAATAATAGGCAACAGTATAATATAATAGAAATATATTTAAATATTTCTTATGCCTTAAAAGTGCTCTTAAAGAGAGCTCCGTAGGTGTGCTACATTGGTTTAGAGTAGACCCTCGATGAGCGCAGTAAAGAAAAACGTTTCTGACTGATTGTATGTGTATATTTGTTTTGAACATTTACACCACTATTTTTTGCATTTATCAAGCGTGCAAAATAACAAGAATAAAGCTGGCTTTGATTTTGTTTCCTTTCACTTCTTATTGATTTTAACTGTGTGCACTTGCGCTTGGGGTACTAAATTCTCCTCATTATTTGATTTCTCAGATGTACCTCTTCAGTCTTGTAGCAGAATACCTTTCTTGCTTCAGTTTGGTTTTCTTTTTACTTTAATTTCATCCAATTCCTTGTTATTTCATCCATATATTATAAATATTGTCATTTGTTTGTAATTCATTTGTGCAAAAAAAGAATGGGAAAATTTTAAACAATTTCATTTTTATTTTAGTCTCCAGTAGATTTTATAATGCTAGGAATTACAAAAGGTGTCAGGTAGAGGGGATACAAATGGTCCTCTCATATCAGTAACTGCTTCAGGACCAAAGCCAGGACATCTATGCTCAAAGCCTTTTGACCAGAAAGTCATTAATCACACTCCTACACATGACATAGAGTAATTACCCTGCGAGAAAGACACATACTGATACACACGCTCTCATTCACAGTGTATAACACACTTGGTATGCGCATGGTATGTGAAAGTATACATAAACAAGCAGAATAAACGACAATGAATTGCATTTACATGAAAACATTTTTAAACAGGTGTACTTTGGTTTTCAGCCTGGGAACAAGTGAGCCGCACACTGAGTGTTCACACACACACTCATACACACAGAGAGAGTTTCAAGGGTATCCTGCCACACATAGAGGGGTGTGTTTCTTTTGTGGTGTTGGTGCAGGTCATGGATCCCACCTGCCCGGGGAGGGAGTCAGTCTGTCTAGATATGATGAAATCCTCTACCTGTCCTCATTCATCAAGCCCACTACACATATTAATTATCACAAACCTTCAGACTTACAGCAGAGGACACACACACACACACAGGACCCACCTCCCTTCCTTGGCCCTCTCCTACACCAGCCCACACCACTCCCTCAGACCTACAGTTAAAATTCAACTGCGATGGCCTGATGCTGGTTGTAAGTGCCTGTGGCACTGCAAGTCATCAGAGTATTTACAGAGGACGCCTGTATGTCAGTTATTGCTAGTGGGGTGTCCCAACCCAAACCTGACAGTGGAGGAGCAGTCATGTCAATCAGGGTGCAAAAGATTTCCTGGTTGCAATTTGGTGTTTAGTCCATTTCAGTTCGCAGTGACCAAATACAAGTAAACCCAACTGACTGTGGTTTATTTAGGAGAGGAAACCATAGGAACCAAGATCTGAATTTGGCTCCTGGGCCACAAAAAGTCTCATCATCAGGGTTGGAATTTTCCAATTACCCAGAAACTACAATGGTGGAGGTCATTTTCACATGAGACATGTCAAAGTAGGAAAAGCATAAATGATTGCTGAATTCCATTTTGCTGCTTCTTTTTCAGTATCCACTTGAATACAGCATTCGTTCAGGCAGTAAGCAAGCACTGCATGAGGACTATTTTATCAACAATGAACAATTGTTATTACATAATAACACTGTATAAAATGACAATGTAAAAACACTGTGACACTGTGAAAGGGGTCGCTCTTAGTGATGAACCTACAGAGAAGTATCACCTTAATCTGCAGCTCCCCTCAGCTTTATAGTGAGTTTCAGCTCATTTTTTAATTGTCTCGAGCTCAACTTGACTGTTTCGGTACACACAAGATCGATTTCAGCCGCAACAGGCAGCTGTTTTTGGTGGAAAAAACTCCAAAAACCCACACTACGTGCTCAGCACCAAGGTCGCAGCTATTAGCTTCAAATGCTGTGTATAAATAAGCAATTGGTTGCCCCCAAGTTTTGAAAAGGTGATGATATATCAACTTGTCTCCGCTGCAACCAAGTTGCAAAAAATGACTAGATATTGCAGGTTAAAATTATTATGTTTTTTTTCCAGATCAACGGATTGATCGTTTTGTCTATATAATTTCAGAAAATTGTGTAATATGCTCTGCACAATTTCCCAAAAGCCCAAGAAGACCAACAATCCAAAACATCTCAGAACAGGAACTAGAGAATGTTTGGCATTTTTGCTTGATAAATGACTTCAAAGATTTATCATAATCAGTCAAACTTGTTAGAGACATATTTTTGGTCAGCTGACTAACCGTAGAGCATGTTGTTGCCGAGTGAAAACTGCCATATCTTAATGGTTTTTCAGATACAGGGAAAAGATTCAGATTCAGTTCGAGATTGAGCTCCGTCTAAGGGCTCCTTATTTCCTTTGACTGTCAAATAAAAAAGGGACCACAGCTTTGGTAACCTGGCATCCTGCCAGTTTAGAGGATTTGCAGCAGGAGGACAAGCAGAGGGGGAAATTGTGGAGGAAAAATAAACTTAGCATCTCAATACAGCTGCTTTTTCTTTCAAGGAGCTGAGAACTGTGCTCTTATTTTGAACGCAGGTAAATTTTGATATGCAAAGCTTCAAGAGTAGAGGAACTCCAGTTGTCAACACCCATCTCCTGATACCCATAAAGCCTTCTGTTGTGGGGTCATTCTCTGTAATTAGTTTTGATTATGTTTCCACTGTGGACCAGAATCTGCACTTTTAGCAATTTCACTGCTGTTCCTGTATTCAAATGACATCATTTTCACTTGTGCAAGCAAACAGAATTACAGGAAACACTTCAAACTGGAAACATGTTTGGTGTGCATGAATCATAAGTCATTGCATCTCGGTGTGACAGTTGTCCAGCCCCCTCCCACAGTGGTTCGAGGATTCCCCTTGAGCCTGTTCTTAATTGCGAGGAGATCATTAGCTTGAGTATAGGCCTCTAATCTTTTTTTAAGCATTTTATAATAAGACGGAGACCAGCTTGTATCCGTTGAGAGCCTCTCAGAAGCCCACAAGATTAAAGTCCTCTAAATGACCGCCTTTGGTCCTTAGCTGCGATGTCTCCCCTTTAATCAGACATCAGTCCTCATTGCTCCCCTGTTTCTCTGACACCAGTCACAGCGGAGAATCTCTCCAAAACCACTGGCCAATTAGAAGGGACAGGAAAAAGATGAAAGCTCCATTATCGTGCTCGTCCTTAGCCATACGTCGAACCAATTAACGTCAGTGAGCGCGGACATAAAAGCTCCTCCTCTCCTGCCCAGGGCGAAGCGAGAGCAAACGGAGGGAACAGGCAGCGCAGTGTGCAGGCAGTGACAAGACAGATACCAGGACAGTTAATTGATCTTCATTACGTTAATTACGGCTGTGATGTGGAGCGGAGAATGAAAAACGGGTCACACTCTTCTGCGATTCTGTCTGAGTGCATTAAGCTTTTTGCTGACCTTGAAACTAGCCTGGGAAGAGATGCCGCTGCTTATGCGAGCAAGTGTGTGCGTGCATAAATAGTTTGGCCTGTCTCAGGGCACTTTTAAGTCTCCAACAGGTTGATAGTCGTCTGCTGCAAATCTCCTGTTGTGGTCACATGTCCTCACCCTCCTCGCTTAATAGAATCCACTTTTCTTCAAAGTGCCTGACGTACCTTCTTACCTCATCAAACTCCAGCAAACACACGCAAGCTTTCTGTAAGAATGAATGCGTGTTTGTGTGTGATTTCCCCCTGTCCACACCAGTGCACGCTTGACTGCACTGTCAGCAAGCCTGGCTGTGCCCTTGCATTTGAATAAACACCATCTGAGTTGGCTGGTTGTGTATAATATCTGTCAGGAAGCTGCCACCCAGTGATCCCGGCGACTCTGACCTCTGTCCCCGGGGAGCAGCTGACGGGACATTGCGGTGACAGGGTGTCTCCCCTGTCGATCCGCACGCTGATAAGCCTTACACCCTTGTCCCGCTCCGCTCGCAACTCAAACAGCTCTGCTCTATGCATTGGAAATGAGCTGGGGCTGCTTTACAGGATGCAATGAATAGTCGCAAGGATAGGATAAACACGAGCTTCGGAGATGCCTGTCACAAAGATTGATGGTTCCCTGGAATTTTTGTTGTCGTCTTGTCACTACTATAAACTTTTCCCTGCTGAATTAATTGAGTCCTTCAGCTGAATCCTGTCAATCTTTTTTAAGTTTAAACTCACGCACTTGTGCTTTCAGGAGTATATCTCACTGTCTGGTGGCAGTAAATCACAGGGTCGTGTGGATAAAAGAAAGCTGAGGTTGTGCAATTCCAGCTGATGTACGACTTGCATATGACTTGGTTTTAATACAAAGACTGCAGCTGGCTCGCTTGATCAACACATTTCAAACAAACTCGCACTGCTCGTTTTAGACAGCTGCTGACCAACTGTCTAAAACCCCAAGATATTTCAATTTATAGTAATATAAAAAAGCAAAGCTTCACATTCATTCAGGAAACAGGAACAAATGTTTCTCAATTGATTATCAACATTTTGCCTAGGTGAGGCCTGTGGTAGCTATGCCTCCCAAAAGTTAGGGGGAAAAAACATTCTTCTCATCAAGGCCATGGTTTAGGCACAAACACACAGAGCTCTGAAGCAGACCTGTCCACTCTGTGAGTGTGGCTATATGATACCTCTGTCTCTCAGTTGTGCTTTATATATGTAACATAAGAAAAATCAGGCCCTTACCTTACTCTATACGCCGCCCAGCTTCTGGTACAGGCCATGGTTTTCTCTCACTTCGACTACTGTGCTATTGTGACTATGCAGCAGCGCGTCTGATTTTTGATCAGTCCAAACTGACTCATGTCACTCCATTACTCAGTGACCTCCGCTGGCTACCCGTGGCCTCCCGAATCCAATTAAGTCACTGATGCTTACATATAGAGGGACTACTGGGTCTGCGCCCATCTCCCTAAACTCCACAATAGAAGCTTCTTTTCCATCTCGGCCACTGCGCTCCTCCAACGAACACCGTGTGGCTCTGCCATCCCTACACACAAAGCAATCTCAGTTCAGGCTGTTCTTATCTGTAACACCACCATGGTGGAACGAGCTACCACATGGCATCAGAGCAGGGGCGTCCCTCTCTAACATCAAGAAGCTCTTGAAAACTCACCTCTGACCCCTAACCTCTAACATGCACTTCCTGTGCTCTTCTTCTGACCCCTTACAGTTCTCTTGTATTGACTGCACTAGTCATTAACTCTTTCTTCTCTCCTGGTATTTACCCCATTGATGCCGTATGCACTAGTATCTATTGTCACTTGTTAATCTCTTGCAGTAGTGATGCTTTATTGATACTAATTTGATGCTTGTATGTTGTTTCTTAAATATAAGTGTCTTTATATAAAAGTGTCTGCCAAATGATTAAATATAAAGGTAAATGTATTCACCCCGTGATGCTCCAAAGACATTGAGATTTGGGGGGGAAAATAAGTGTTTCATTTAATTTACGCTGAGTGATGCTCTAAAGACTCTGTGGTAGCATCAAAAGCTTGAAGCAGTTGGAAAACTACAATAAAAATAACATTTCTTTCGTTTTTGTACAGACAATGAAATTCATGCCGTTAAATAGATACTGAAAAGATAATGAAGCAACAAAACAAATAATTCAAATGATATGCAACAACAAGCGCACTGTTAACATAAATTCATATTAGAAAACAAACTAGTTAAATCATTTAGACAAGAGATTATCAGTTGATGATGATGTGGCTGCTGTAGCGATTCTGATCTATTACTACCTATTTTTGTCATGCTCCGGCAGTACCTGTCCTTCCTTCTCCTTGTGCCGTTTCTCTCTCCCCTGTTTTTATTTGATTTTCCCTGTTTGTCTCTGTCTGTACCTTTGTGTGTGTGTGTGTGTGTGTGTGTGTGTGTGTGTGTGTGTGTGTGTGTGTGTGTGTGTGTGTATCTGGACGTGGCGCTCCTCGTCGTCTCTGTAGCTACCCGCCTCCTACACACCTGAGATTCATCCCACTAATTAAGTATATCAGCCCTGGTTCTTCACTCTACTCTCCAGTCCAGCCAGATCGTCCCGTTCACCCGTGTGGTTACTCCACTGCTGTGCTTGTTACTGGCTTCACTTCCTGCCACTGAGACACATGGAACTGATCAGCTGCCTGCCTTGCTTACCACCACGCCAATCAAAGCTCCCACTTTAATTCCCACTGCCAGCCTGGCCATTCAATTCAACATTGTTTCACAATAAATTGTGTTTAACTGCATCAATTAACGCCAAGTCTCGCATTTGGGTCCAGAATCTCTAAAGGACACAAAAAATTCAGCTCACCAACATCAGCTCACTAATTTTTGTAGCTTAATTAAAGTTATTTTTAATTTTGCACTCCTCAGTTGTTCTTACACGCTGTTTTTACGTCTGTTGTTATTATTTTATCATATAAATGCAAAATTTGTGAATTAACACAGTGTTGTGCATGAATTCAGTGAAAGAGTGTGTTTATTGAACATGTGTTTTTTGGCAAATGGTGAAGTGAACAGAACCGTTTGAAACTGATGCACGTGAGCATCCTGCGAGAGTTAACAAAGCTCACACACTGTGTTTTACATCACCTTGAATAGCACAGAATATGAAACGTCACAGATTTGCATGTAACACCGCCATGGCACATCGAGTTCAAGACACATTCAAACAGTCTTGGGAAATGTGAATGATGTTCACAACAAATCAGTAATAAAAGGGTAAACTTTGGGCTACCTCTTGTGAAATGTGAGCTTGCACAACACTGACTGTCCCCTGCAATCCATATGTGCACTCTGACAAGCTGCTGAAGATATTCATAAAGAGAGGAAATGGAAAAGTAAATCTATTGCATTTATTGCATCCAAACACCCCATTCACAAACACAACCATAAACTGTGGAGGCAAACTTGCATCTAATCTTGACTCCGAAAACCCTGCAGTTGCCAACTGTCATTTTGCCAGATTTTTGTGCCATCTGGCCAGGGATATAAACCAGCAACCTTCAGACTACTAGTCTGCTTCTCTAACCTCTGGTCTATTGGCACCAGCCCTAACACAGCAGGCTAAGACCAGCTCTGGCACTAGGTGGAATACTAAAGCAGAAGTACATAACCATTGATCAAGATATTTTAAACAAATTGTTTTTGGTCAATCGTTATATCAATTATATTAGGCTAATCATTTCAATTTGGCTTTATTGCTACTGACTTGCTCTCTGAATCCCCACCATCTGTCTCCTTGCTCATCACACCTGTTGTCAAAACAGATTGTCACAGGTAAAAATTACTTCCAATTATGATAGCCCATCTTAAAATAGTGGTATCACCACCACTGCATGAGACTTTGAACTACTAGATGTAAACACACCTACCTACTGCTTTATCCCGAAGCCAATTAAGTACATGATTCCAACAAAGGCAAGATGTTCCTGAACAAAACCTAATTAGTGCTTGCTATGTAGGCAAGCAAAGAGTTAATTGGTTATTAAATTGCCTGTTATGCTGTAAATAGATTTCCTCTTCTTTTCTGTATGCCTTCATACCACTGCGTAAGGTAAGATTCTGTTTATTTAATTTGGAAAAGTGTAAATAAACCTTGAACTCCCCAATGTAATTACCTTTGCATTAATTAGCTTGCGTTTTCATATATAGAAACATAGAAACATTAATATATATTTTGTTCAGTCAACCTGCTCTGATGTAGTCATGTATACAGTGGGAGATGTGTGTGAGATGGAGCATTGCACTGCATCAAGCCCACCAATGCCCTGCCCACCCCCCACCAGGCACCGTGCTATAATTAAAAATGTTCTTCTCGCTCCAGTATCATCTTTCTGCTCACAGAGTGGAAACACATATTGCACTGCCTAATTTGAGATGATTTGTCAAAGTTTTCTCATGCTGTGGTATTGCAACCCAACGGCCCTAATCTGTCCCAAAACCTTTGAGGACCAAAGCTTTGGCAGTAATTCACTATCCAGATTCATAAGCACACACTCAGAGGGGAGATGTTGTGGCAAATCCTACCTGTGGAAAACACTTAGCAGATGGCCTTTGCACTCACTGCAGGTGGATTTTGTCTCACACTCTCTTTCTCTCTCTCTCTCTCTCTCTCTCTCTCTCTGCCTGCTAAGAAATGGTCTTCTGTCATTCTGCGTTTGTGGTTTTAAAGTTTCTCTGGCATTAATTTACAAAAGAAAGCATTTTCTTTTTGTCCTCCCTCAGTGTGTATTCTGGTTTAAGACCTTTGAATTTACCTCTGAATCGCTGCCTACAGTATATCTAAGAGGTCTTATGTTGTGTCCGTTTGCTGTTTTCACCAGTTACATAAACTGTTGACCGTTCAGAGCTCCTTAGGCATAATTAAGATTGGGGATATCAGGAACACGCTCCAGGGGCTGCTACAACCTGCAAGGCAACGGTCAATTAACTTACGGAGATAGATAAGCTATCGCTGCTGTTAGCATGTTTACTTTGATGTTACAAGGGATATATTTTAGTAAGTACTGATATTTGAAAATCAAGTGCTTTTGTGTTCCTACAATAGCAGTGAGCTATTCACTCTTCATTATGTGAATGTTTCTGATGACACTAACTGAGCAACAACCCAGACAGTAAGTCATTTGAGGGAAATGATGTGATAATTAAACTGTAAAACAGAAAAAAAATTAAAATCTGATTAACTAGAGGCAAACTAGGTTACATTTGTATGAATCCATGAAGAGTATGGGTAGATATATATTTTGGAAGGTGGTTGGCTTGCTGCAAGTCTTCACTTTGTTTCCCTCAGAATTGTTAGCTAGCAAGCTTGATTCAGAATAGCAACAAAAAATAAATGAGATAAACTTAGCTGTACAGGTTGTTTTAAAATGACTCTACTCTTTAATGTACACATCTGTTTGATCAATTTGAAATTGTTTAATCGCTCCTAGCAACCGCTACCACAACTTGTGTGTTAACTGAAAACGGAGTCAGTGTGGTAGATACTCGCTACTAATAGGTTAAGGCAAAACAAAACAAGAAATAGGCTAGCATGAACACAATGTCAGGCTGAGGGAATGAAGTGAAATGAAATGATTGATTTTAAGACCATCCTCAGAATACACTAGGATGTATCCCTGCACACTTGGATGTAAATATTTCCCTATGATTGCAATGTTGCTCAAAAACACAATGAGACCAAGACAGGAAGATACTGTATTTGCTGAATAATCCAGCACACCACTTCAAGATACCAGACAGACTAAATAGCACAAAATACACAGCTGTATATATTCAAAAATAAGGTTCTGGGTTGCCTTAATTGTAATGAATACAGGAAAGCTCCACACACCCAAATGAAGAGGTGAATTAAAGTTTAAGTGAAAAATACAATCTGCAATAACTAATCAAAAAATCTGCCTTTCTCGTCTAAATTTACTATTTGCCGATTTCACACAGATCAGAATGCTTTTGTCACCTCTAGCACAGACACAGGAATACACAAGGGATTGAACCCAGATGCAGAACACTGAGGCAGAGCAAGTTCAGTGTTTTAATAATAACCAAAAGGTATACTGGCTTACAGTGAGGTAAGGCAGGCGAGGGTCGAAACAGGCAAGCAGTCAAAAACCAAGGTAAACTAATCCAGAAGGGCGCAGGCAAAAGCAAATTCTTCCAAAAAAGTGAAGCACATGGATTAGACAGTATACACAAGAGAGGGACAGCTAACTATGCATAGGTAAAACTCTTTGGGCAGGGTAGACAATCAAACAGGTGGGGAAACACACAAAGCCAAGAAGTACAGTACACAAGAAACATGAGGAAGGATAATTAAAATAGAAAAGCCAAGGAAATAACCAAAATGCAAACTCAAAACCATGACAGTTTTGTGTAAGCTGTGGTAGCCACAGTAAGTGTAAGTTTAGTACAAACACCTTAAAAGTGATACCTAACATAAAATCTGCTGTCAAACAAAACACGTGTTCTCAGCAAACAAATATGGATAAATACTTACTTGCCATTTCCAGCTTATATGATAAGATGTTTGTTTTTTTGCTTTTTGGCATCTTTTGCTGTAATTCTGCTGAGTATGGAATACATTGAGCAACAGCAGATAAGTGGATTATGCAGAAGAAGTATAGTTTCAGTAGTTTCTATAGATGTTTTTATACTTTTTCTCTGTGAAACTTGTAGATTGGAATACATTGTAAATAAAATGTGAGTTTGCAACACATCCTAAATGACAAAAAAGGTAGGTTATCAAGTCCCAAAACAACATTCAGGACTGTTTTATAAAACATATACGGCCGTTGGAAAGTACAAAATCTATGACTGCTCCCAAAAATGTCACATATGAGCATTTCATCAGTCCAGCAACATGCACACCTCAATCACATGATGCTTCACACGTGTGTTTTAAGCTATCTCATTGCATAAATCATTATGTTGCAAATATTGTCATGTCATACATGGATGAATGTCTGAACCACATTTCATTAATCTTGCACACACTGGAGCAAAGTGTCCAATATCGTGGCTTTAGTTTAAGTAGTTTTAAGCTGTAGTGTTTATATTGTTGCTCTAAGTACCTTGGTTTTGTCATACAGGGCGTGGTTGTCCAAAAGCATCCGCCGCTCCACTTGAGCGAACCTCCTCAGGTCTCTCTCAAATTGCTGTGGAAGAAAAGAACCAATAGTCTGAAACAAAATATCTGTTTTACTTGTCTGTTTTTATGGCTTTGAAATGAAAAAGTGATGCCAGACTGTATTTGTCTTCCTGAAGGACTTAAGACCTATTTATCCCATAAGAAATAAGCTATTTTATATCAAACATTACTGATATTTTTATATAATATTGCAGGCTTTCATGTGACTTTGTTTTATTTTTTTATCTTTGATGTTTCTTTGAAGGTGTTTTAGTTGTCTCCTTAGAACCAGATTCCTATTTGGCAAAATATCGACTACCGGGACCTTTCCCTTGATGGTGTTCTTGTATCCAAGCAACAGTTTACTACAATGTTGGCACACACAAGAAATGATTGATTATAAAATACAGTAACTACATTTTACAGTTACTTTACACTGTCATTCAGTCTGTGTAATACATCATACCCTGGAGCCAGTCCAGCCCAGTAGAGCAAAGGCGAAACGATCCATAGGTGGCGACACCAAGTCCACGCGCACTGCCCTCCATCCCCTGCTGTCCCCCTCTGCTCTGTGGAGACCTCCCTCCACTTGGCTGTCCTCCAGGCGCAGAATTAGGAAGCACTTTGCAAAGTGGTCCATGGCCTCAAACCTGTGGCAGGGAAGCTTCGACATATCAAAGGTGGACGCCTGGTAATCACTGTAGAGCAGAATTCCCTGGTGAAGACAGAAAAATGAAGTAGCATGGATGCTGGTTTATTGGATTTTATAGATATAGATTTTTTTCTTTAGAAAATGGTTGCTTCTGCTATTATCAGCCTTTCTGTTTGTTCAAGATACAAACATGTCTGTAGACCATGTTATATAACCATTAATAACAGAATGATTTGTATCACTCATAGCTCAGATATAAACATTTAATTAAGTAAAAGTCATGCAATTGAAATTATGAAAAGTACTTTTTGCCATTGGTCTTTGCAAGTGACTTTAAGGAGGACAGCCGGTCTATCTTTCTCAAGCAAGCACCCAGGGGTCCTGACAGCAAAATCCCGGTCACTTTTCATCTTTAGCCCAGACTTCAGAGCTGCCAAAAAGTGCCCAATCTGAGGATCAGAGACTGCACACTGGCTCATAAAAGGCTAAAAGTAGTGAAGCATAATCTGTAAGCAAGGTGTTGATCAGCCTTAAATGTATCAAATAACTCTTTTCTTCCATTCCAAAACTGACACCAAAGTAAGGATGACTGGATGGAGTAATGTGTTCTCTGAGGATTTGGCCAAACCTGGGTCGTGCCTTGTTAACATTATGGTAATAAAGACGAGAGGATATCAAAAGACTGCATGTTTATCTGTGTCACTGAATGGCAGGAATCATTTCATTTTTTAAATTTGTATTTATAAGAGACTTTTCTATGTGAGACTTTAACCTTGGATCTCTAAGCTTAACTAATTGATTCAGCTCATGGCTTGGTGTTAGTTGTTAGGGGAAAGTCAGATTCACTTTTCTCAATGCAGTCTAAACAACTTTATTTTCATAGATTAGAACGTTTGATGACATTCAGCCCTTTACATATGCCACCAAATAATGTTATTTCCACTAGTATATGTAATGTATGTAGGTAAAAGGTGTTGCTGAAAGAACTGACAGAATATTGTCAGTTTAGAAATAATAGCCAGTCTGGCAGAAAAGGCTGACTATTGCTCTGCACTGTCTGAATGGAGCTTTTAAATACACCACAAAAGTCCTTTTTTCTGTTATTTGACAGGTTGGATGAAAGTACAGCCACAGAGAATCCAGAAACCTGGTTAAAAAAAAAACAACAACAACGACTTTGAAGCCAAATGCTGTATACAGCATCCCTGTCAAAGAGCACCTCCCTGTTTCTGGATCCATCATTCAAGATCATTTATAATCCTTACATAGATCATCTTACAGAAATGTGACTGCAGTTCTTACTAAATGTTATTGCTTTCCATGAATGCTTCAACTTTATTGAAAACCAGATTCTTCATATTGTTGGAGATAAAAGGCAGCTTAGATAAAGGCCTGGAGGTATGGAAATGATTAAGTCAAGGTTATGTTTCTTTAAACAAGATTGGATATTTGCCATCTTAAAATACTGAGCCAAGGAATGAGACGAATTTTCTGGGGATCAGACTAATTAGTGGTACATTTGTGTACCAATCAGTGGTACATTATATTTTCTTGTTTAGCTTCTTTTCTTTAGCTTGTTTTTATGCCAACAGGCTAAACTAGGATGTTAAACATGGTAAAGAATATACCTGTTAACATTGTCATCGTGACTATGTTAGCAAGCTGTAATTAGCGTCCAAGTACCTGCCTAACAGAGCTGCTAGCATGTAGACCAGTGGTGGGTAAATAACGGCCCAACAGAAATATTTTGCGCTCCAAGGCACCCCAATGAGGTCGCTTTTATAGTTTCCCTCATATTAAATCCCCTGTGTCTAACAGTGTAAGTACAAGACAAATCTAAATCCCAACGAACATGACATTGTAACGTCTAATTAATAATCAGTATATTTACACTCACTGTCCTCTTTATTGGGTACACCTGTTTAATTGCTTGTTAACACAAATACCTAATCAGCCAATCACATGGCAGCAACTCAGTGTATTTAGGCTAAGTTCAAACCGAGCATCAGAATGGGGAAGAAGGGGGATTTTAGTGACTTTGAACATGGCATGGTTGTTGTTGCCAGACGGGCTGGTCTGAATATTTCAGAAACTGCTGATCTGCTGTGAATTTAAAGCACAACCATCTCTAGGATTTAGAAAAAGAGAAAATATCCAGTGAGTGTGGACGAAAATGTCAACACAACATGTCAAACCTTGAAACAGATGGGCTACGGCAGCAGAAGACCACACCAGGTGCCACTCCTGTCAGCTGAGAACAGGAAACTGAGGCTACAATTCACACAGGCTAAAAAACAAAATTTGAAGCTGTCGTGGTTAAAGGATTTTGAGTATTGTTTAAACACGACAGCCTACCTGAGAACTGTTGTTGACCATGTCCATCCATTTATGACCACAGTGTAGCTATCTCCTGATAACTACTTCCAACAGGATAATGCACCATGTCATCAAGCTCAAATCATTTCATACTGGTTTCTTGAGTTCACTGTACTCCAATGGCCTCCACAGTCACCAGATCTCAATCCAATAGAGTACCTTTGGGATGTGGTGGGATAATCAGTGCAATTCAAGTCATCTAGTGCAACTAAAGGCATCCATTTAGCATGCTTGAATATTTTTTAGCCAAATGAGTCAGAACATTTGCTTCTGTTAGCCCTTACTTACTAATGGTTAAAATAACCTCAGATAAATACCTAAAACAACCAAATTTATATGGAATAATTTTAAAAGGAAATGATTTGAAATGATGGTTAAATCTTATTGATTAAATCAATAACAAAGTAAACTTGATTTGTTAAGTTAAGCAGTAGCAGTATCTTTTGTCATGGCTGAGAACAGAGATATCTATGTAAAGAAAAGGGGTCATTCTGAGTGTGATCTTTTTTTCTCTATATGGATACATGCATCTGGGATAAAGCACCAGTCAGTCAGAGTGCAGTGGCCCCACAAATGAGAAAAGAAGTAGCCATAGGGCCATAGATGCCAGTAACTGGACATGGACCTCTGTGTGAACAGCTGCTCAGACTTGTCAACAGTCTAATTGGAGTCCAGTATGGTGAAAAAGAAAAAGTGAATGCCTGAGTGTAAGATCCAATAGAGAGACGAGTCTCCAGTCGGCCATGGTAGATGGCTGAAGTCAATTCCCTGGTAAATAGTCCCACTCCTTAGATAATGGAAATCTCTGCCAAGTGAGATGTCAGTGTGTGGAAGAGAGAGGAGAGAGGGCCACTGATGAGAAACAAAGCTGCAAGTGTAGAAAAGAGTCAAAATGAAGTGAGTGCAAGACAGTTAGAGAAAAAGCGTTCAACCTGTAAGAGAAAGTAAGAAATGGGTGGACAAGTTGATGGCAGGAAAGACACAAAAGGAGAAAGAAGAAAAAGACAAAAGAGAGCCTGTGAATTGATTTCCTCCAGGCCTCACCCTGGCTGATTATGCTTCTCCCTGGATACGGGAGTGTTAAAGCGATTAAGATTACAAATTGTCAATTTAATTCCAGCGCTAGGCGTAATTGTTGGGATACTACTCTCCTCTCACTGGCCATAAATCTGTTGCACTCTCCTTAAAGGGCAATAATTGGGGAAGGAAGTGTCCAGCCAATGACTGAGGTTAATCACAAAACATTAAACACCTAGTCAGCATAGCCGGAATAGCAGCTACTAAACAGTCCTGCCTGACCGTCAAACAGTTATCAGACGAGGACAGAGCTTCCCAGAGGGCACAGACGAAGGTAGGTAGTGAGCAATCCGAGGTGGTGACAGTGAAACCCCTTGAGTAACACACGAGGGGCAGATATCAAAGAAATAGCCATCCTCCTTCTCACTTTTCCTCCTCTAATTTATCTTTAGGGGTGGACTGGTTTGTCGCGCAATTGCATGCAAAAATTCTTGATGTCACCCTCCGCTGCACCCCTGGACCGTTCTCCCTCTGCAATTACAGATAACCATTCACCTTCCAATAATAGGCAGAGAGAGGGATTCTTAAAGTTCCCTTTACATTCAGTAATAGCTTCGCTGAAGGCAGTGACAGTTCCCACTTAGATAATGAGGCCAGAATGGCAGCATAAAAGCACTTAAACACTGACTAATCTGAAATTAAAATCCCCGCGAGCCACACTTGAGACAAGTTGTGGGAGAAGGTCTGCAACCCGTCTCATACACAAGGCCGCATACGTAGGTCCCTTCTTATTCTGGCAGATATTTCGGATCCTGGCAGTGCATTTTTTTCAGCCTTGAATCACTTTCATGCCTTCAGAGAAAAGTATTAATGAGTTATGGTGACAGTTGAACAGACCATTAAGTACCTGAATATGGATGCCCTTCACTCACTGAGGTTCGCGGCCCTCTTGCCTGCACACGTACTGTAGTCACACTGATTTTTTTTTTCTCAGTCTCTCACTATCTGTCTGACACACATACACTCCCAAATCCAAGCACAAAAACAGGATGTCATGAAGTTCCCCATCTCAGCAGCACTGGGGGCTGTTTAGCCCAATAGCACTCTGTAATCATCTCCCACGCAGCAGGTAATGTCAGTGAGCATCTGAGAGTAAGCTTATTCCGCCCGAACTGTTTACAGAAGGAATTACAGAGGAGGACAGCAGGAAGATAATCTTTACCCCAAAGCATCACCTCTGAGCTCTGGGAGAAAAAAAAGTCAAGTTAACACAATTTCTAAAATGATCTAAAAGCTGAGCTTTTTTATTTATTTTTTCTACTTGATTATTTACTCAGGGTCTTGAGAGGAAGAGATGAGTGGCCGCAGCAGCCAGCGAGGCCACCTGCATTCAGAGGACGAGCGCGATGTTTTCAGGGACGCCAGGAGCTCTGATCTCATCTCGCATTCTCTCTGACTCACGGAAAGAGACTTCACATCCCGCCTTCAAGGCGCAGATTAGCGCGTGTTAGCCAGGACCGTTTGAACTGCGCTTTGACTTTGATTCAGAGCTTCTCCAGAATGAAAGAGACTGATTGCTGAAATTAAAGTGCAACAGTTTGTGTGTCTATGTGTGTGTCCTCTCAATGTCAGTCAAAGTAGCCTGTCCTCCTCAGATTTTATTTAGATCTCAAAGTGACTAAGTGTGACTGCAAAATAACCTCAGCTGTATGGGCAGCTCTGCCTGAATCATTTATTCAACCAAAGGGAAAAGTCTCCCATCCCTAACCACATTGACTCAGACCAAATGTGGAACAATAAAGCCTGAGCTGAATGGCATTATAATGGTGGCAATGCATACAGAGCTCAGACTTCAGAAAGCAGCACTTATACAGTATTTAGAGAGCGAGATGATAGATGGATGGAGGGTGAAACATGGCCCTCTCCGTCTCTCCGTTGCTATTACCAGGGCCAAGCTGAATATCATCTGTCTGCCACAGAAGCTGGTAGCTGACCTTGCCTCTGCCCCCAAGTTATGCTTTCAGAATATCAGCAGGAGGGATAGGAGGAGGGGGGGAAGGAAAAAAATGATGAACCCGTTTTTACAAGGACATTTCTAGATAGATGTATTTTTAACTCCCTGCAGGCTGAAGAGGGGTGCTGAAGGGGTGGGAGGGGGGTACAGGGACTGCCCATGATATTAGGCCTGAGTGAAGACACGTGGGCCCCCAGGGGCTTGATTGCAGATGACAAGGTTACACGACTTAGAGTCAACCTCTGCTACCTCCGCTTAATCATTGTCTCTTGTGTCCTCGTCCCTGCAGAACGGTCCCCTCCGCATCCCTGTTCCATCCAGCCTGCTAAAAAGAAAGCGTCCGCTCATATCACACTGTCCCTTCCCAGGCTCCTACAGCCTTTTTAACACCTGCCCTACCTGCCTAATTCACTGTATCACTTCCATTGTACCTCCTTATCCCCACACATTCACACATACTTTCGCACATTCACCTCGTTCCCTCTACCTATAGTGAACATGAGTAGCTGCAAGTGGTGAGAGCTCGCCGAGCTGACATACAGTAAGTAGGAGGTAATTATCATCAGGATGGACCACTGAAGGAGTGGAGGCATGTGGAGGTGTGGATGGAAGAAGGACAGAGGGATTTATTTTTAAACCTGCTGATGACAAAAAGAAGCCGACAGCTAGACTAGACAGCGCGGCCCTGCTCTTCATCAAACACTTGTCTCCTCTCATGACCCTCTGCAACTACGCATTTATCTAAGGGGAGAAAACTGTGTTGACAAAGAAAGTGCTTCCACATCGTCTCCCTGGTTTTATTTTTACAGAATGTAACGTACTGTACATTTTATGTCAGCGACATTGTCCATAATGTATTTGCATTTGCCTTAGGAGAGTTATTATGCGTGTGTCTGTCCACAGCTGATCTCACATCCTATGGGACCCATCAGCCTAATATTTTTTGTCCATATTTATGACTGAGGGGTTTAATTTGGTGTGGTGTGTTACAACAAAATGTTTTAAATAAATAAGGAGTTTGGACTCATTTCATCCCATTTATTGTTTCCTTGTTAAGTTTAGACCCTGAAGTTGTCTCTTCACAACACGACCACACTGTAAGAAATGTGTGGGTGGGGGGTTTATTGCAAGGAGCTGTATTGGTGGAGGCATGTTGCTTCGGGTACCAGTGAGACAATGAAATATGATCAAGAAAGTCCAGTTTCATTAACAGTGAAATTAAACAGAAGGCATCCTGCCAAAACACGGCACAGTGGTTAATAACATGATTAGTGATAGACTGACAATGTGATTTTACAACTCTGGAAAGTTACCATGGTGACAAATATTATCTTTTGTTATTTATGGTTTATTTTATTAGGGACCAATATATCTAACATAGATAAACTGATATAGTGTTTTTAGCCGTTGCTAATTTGCAACACCTGTCCCTTGAAGGGCTTTTAAAGAAATTAAACATTAAAACATTAAAACAGTGATGAAAAAGAAAGACATGAGTATTATACAATACATTACAGTATAACACAAGATAAAAGGAGGTAAAATCAAAAATTAAATGAAAAAAGCAATGAAAAACATCTAACACTAACAGCTATAGATTAGATGTGAGTACAAGTT
>JAPMOB010246461.1:0-29320 GCA_029875015.1 Lepomis gibbosus | reverse complement strand
ATAATGTTTAGATATATCGGCCATCCCTAGTGTGAAATAAACACTACACAGGGTGCTACATGTTACTGATTGATCCCCAACTCTCTCTCCTTCTGCAGCCCTCCATGGGTGAGGGTGAGGCTCTGGACATTTTGTCTGGAGACTTCATGACATCCTCTGTTGCTCCTGCGGTCCAGGCTCCTGTTGTCTGCCCCCCAGTTCCTGCTGCAAAGGTACACTGTGGCAATGTCACTGGGAATAATGCAGAGATACACTATCAGTTATCTCTTCAAATGTTGCTGTCTCTGTTGCTTGTTGTAGAAAGCCCCTGCAGTCCCTGCTGTGGCTGTGTGTCCTGCTCCTCCTGCTGATAAAAAAGCCAAGATGGAAGCTGGACTTTCTGCTTCAACTGCCAAGGTACTCACACCTCCTTTCCCTGCAAGCCCCCTTGGCTGGTCAAATGTCCACCAATGTTGAAAAACTCAGTCACACACAGAGGTCATTGCACACGCTGCTACAATAAGCGGAGTTCCCTCTTTATGGTTGTGGTATGTTTAATATCCACTGAGAATAAAAGTCCATAATTCATTTGGACATCATAGAAAAGGTTCTTATGACTTGGCTCATAATCATCATATTACAACTTTATCTAAAGTATCAAAGTAATCCAGGTGAGAACAGGAACTAAAACAGCATTCGGGTTTCCCTAAAACAAAGAGTCTGCTGTCATGCTAGTGGCTCTGTAAATGCGAACATCAGCATGCCAACATGCTCGCAATACATGATGCCAGTTACATAGGGGGTTCAAATACAAATCGTACTTTATAACTTGATACATGTAGATACAAGGTTAAAACATTGTTATTGTGTGTAACTGGTTGGAACCTAAATACTGATATGTTTGTGGAACAAACAGACAGAGCTACAGATGGTAGCTTTGGTTTCCATCTCTGCTGTATTCATTCAAATATGAGCCATTAATTGATTGCAAGAAGTGACACTACTTAGAAAATGCTGAGCTATTTTAAAGATTTTTTTACGAGAAAAAGACACTCTCTAAGCGTAGCAATGTTTACATATTAAACTTCTTTTAATGTTTTGTGATCACATTGCAGAGTGCAACCCTTCGATCAATTCAGTAAATATTATAAAGTCTAATGTCTTTCTGGTGCAGAAGGTTGAGTCCTCTGCAGTTCCCCCTGTGGCAGTGTGTCCTGCTCCTCCTGCCGTGAAGAAAGCTGCTGGTGGAAAGGACACCACTGAAACCAAGCCCAAGACTGATCAGGTGAGATACAGGAAATGTACACAGTTTCGTGTGGGAGAGACCTTTTATTTCAGTTTATAAACTATAAATGTACGACAAATCAGTAGAGCACAATCTCCTGTTCTCTGCTCAGGGTGGCTCTCTGTCTCTGGATGCTCTCAGTGCTCTCGGCGACACGTTGGCTGCACCAGAACCAAAACCTGAACCCCCTAAAGTCAGACCTGAAGACACTGTCTCGGTAGGAACACAAACCCTTACTGGCACAGAGTTCACAGATTTTGATGGCAGAAAGCTTTCTGCTGTTGATATTGTACCGTTACAAGGTGCGAGGTTGTAGTCCCTTTATGCTACAAACAGAACCTAACAGGTAATTAAATGTGTATTAAAATATGCTAACATTTAAAATTTAACTTTCTGTAATATGGCCCAATGTCTCTGTGAAGATGTGGGCTCAGTGGTCTGATTTCCGTTGCTTGGCCTACATGAGTCCCATTTTGTCCAGACTGGACCTTTAGGAGCAGCCTTAAGTCGAAGCTGGGCCAACATGGCTCCTAAGGTGGATCTCTTTCCTCTCCTCTGAGCAATCACCTCACTCGTCGTGGTGCCGGGTCCAGTCGATGGGGGTCGTGTGGATCGTGGTCCGCTGCTCTCTTTAATCCAAAAACCCTGTCTTCACTTTCCAGTGGCTGTGTTTCTGTCAAACACGTGTTTCAAAAATAAAGCCGTAAAAAAAAACAGATGAAACAGATGAAAAACAGATGAAAAACCAAAGTGTAGTGAAGTTTGAAGGAGCTACAAGCTACAGCTTCTATAAGAGCTGCCGGTTGCCATAGCGGTTGCCATAACATAACCTGTTGCCATAGCAAGTGGTTTCCATAGCAATTCAACTCATTTGTCTGCAGCTAGATGATCATATAGCAGTACTTCGTCGCATTTGTGTTTGAGCTCTTCACAGAAGCACTCACCAGGCGTAATCACTACCTTTCTTTTATAGGAGGACAAACACAAGAAGACAAAGGGTGTGCTCGTAGGAGAGAGGGAGGACACACTTCCTCCAGAGTACAGGTTTAAAGGGGACAAACTCAAAAACCTGCCTGCTCCTGAACCCGAGGTGAGACCAAGACAAATTCACTTTAACTCTCTTACAATGGTACTTAAGGGTGTATAGCTCTTACAGATGTGAAATGAACACTAACTACATGTTACTGATTGATCCCCAACTCTCTCTCCTTCTGCAGCCCTCCATGGGTGATAGTGAGGCTCTGGACATTTTGTCTGGAGACTTCATGACCTCCTCTGTTGCTCCTGCGGTCCAGGCTCCTGTTGTCTGCCCCCCAGCTCCTGCTGCAAAGGTACACTGCACTGGTGTTAAAGTTGAAAATTGAAATTTTGCTGATCCTTACCATTAATATCTGTATAGTAAATATGAAGCTGGAGCCAGTTAGCTTAGCATAGTAGAAAAAAATGGAACTATGGCTTTTTCCTTGTTGTGTCCAAAGGTTAAAAAATCTGATTTTCCAGCACCTCTGAAGCTCATTGTGGTTCTACAGGAGGTTATGTGCCTTTGGACACAGCCAGGCTAGCTGTTTCCTTCTGTTTCCAGTCTGTATGCTATGCTAAGCTAACCGTCTCCTGGTTTCAAACTTGTTAAACAGTAAGAGTGATATTAGTCTTCTTAACTCTGTGAAAGAAACCACTGTATTTCCCAAAATGGTGAACTGTTCTTTGTTTAAATTAAGATTTTATGATTTTTAAAATTTTATTTCCTCAAGAAAGAATGAACACGGTGGTGTCACTGAAAGCTGTTGTGTCCGTTTCTTCTTTTTCAGACCAAAGTAGAGGATTTATCAGCTCTGGATGTACTTTCTGGAGACTTTGTGGCTCCGACTAAAGCTTCTGGGGTTCAGGCACCTGTCCCTCCTTCCACCTTACCAAAGGTACAGCTGTTGGTGTGTGTGTTTGCACATCTGTGAAACATTTAGTCTTTCTATATACATACCTCCTTCATTCTTCTCATTTCACTTATTAAGACTAGCCTAAGCTTTGCTATTAACTCTGTCACATTAAACTATAAACTTCCTCTCCTGTTCTCTCCTCAGGATGAGTCTCTCGCTCTGGATGCGCTCAGTGCTCTCGGCGATACGTTGCCAGTATCAAAACAAAAACCTGAACCCCCCAAAGTCAGACCTGAGGACATCGTCTCGGTATGAGACACACGCACACACAAACACACAGTTCACTCACTAAACACACTTTGTTGTTTGGCTTCACCTACAACATTTTGTTGCCTATTGTGTGCAGCCAAATCAGTATTACATAAATGTGGAATGAATGGATTTGATATATAAGAAAATTAGAATAAAGCCCGTTAATTAATAGAGAACCATGCTGGCCCAATGCCCTTCCTTTGTCTATTTTCATGTTTGTTTAGGAGCGTACAGAAAAACAATGTGTGCACATTTGTAGTAAATAATGTTTCACCAGGTAATGTCTTTTTCCTTATTGTTTCCGTAGGAGGACAAACACAAGAAGACAAAGGGTGTGCTTGTAGGAGAGAGGGAGGACACACTTCCTCCAGAGTACAGGTTTAAAGAAGACAAACTCAAAAACCTGCCTGCTCCAAAACCCGAGGTGAGACTGGGACAAACTCACTTATAAGCAATAAAAGCTGTTTTTTATTATTACCAGAGCACAAAGTTTAGTTATGCTGTTATGAAAAACATTGTCTACCTTATTTGCATTGATGAGGCAAATATCTCCCACATATTTCACCTTAAAAAAGTGCTCCATGAATATAATTTAGTCTCCTCATCATGTCCCTCCTCTCCTCCTCCTGCAGCCCACAATGGGTGATGGTGAGGCTCTGGATGCCTTGGCGGGAGACTTTGTTGCCGCCGCTGCTGCTCCGACAGTGAAGTCTGCTACTTGTGTTCCCACAAAATCCGCCCCACAGGTAAACACACCAGTGAAACAATGAGCCTGCGTAGACTCTCTAAAAACCCTGCAGTTCCCTCCGAACCTATTTTTAATTTTTTTGTCTGTGTTTGTGCACTCAGCTGTCAGACGACAGTGCCCTGCTTGCTCTGTCGGACACCTTGAAGGATGTCACACCCGCCCCTCAGCCCGCCCCAGTTCCTGTCAAAGACTTGGTCAAGGTACGCCAGCGAGCTTCAAGAGCATGGACAGCACTGGGAGAGAAAATTTTCAATCTCAGCATGCTCAGTAAAAGTCCGCCAGTCACTTGCTGACTTGACCTGCTTTGTACGGTTATTGCAGGAGAAAAAGTTGGCTGAAGAGAGGTTGATTAAGATGGGAGAGAGAGATGACTCGCTGCCGCCAGAGTATCGACCCACTGAGGAAAATCTTAAGGTAAACTAACATTGACATTTGTGCATTAGGTGCTTTACTATTGCACCATGTGACCCATAAGATTGCTTACTGACCCTGTATGATTTTGATTGTTTCACATATTTTATCTTTGTGTTTTTCATTTTAAAGAAAATGCCAGAAGCAAAGGCAAAAGCAGCTACACTACCCAAGGAGGTGAAAATGCACACACACTCACAGTATATGACAGCAGACAAACACGCACTGTTAAATGTTATATACTGTATATATATATACAGCATGCAGATAGTTTGATTTCCTGTCTACCTGCAGTCGAGTATGGATGATACAACAGCTTTGGACCTGCTGTCCGGGGACTTCTCTGCTGCTTCCCAACCCGCTGCGCCGGTCGCATCATCTGCAGCCACAACAAAGCTGAAACCTCCTGTGCTGGACTCGGAGCCCCTGAAGGTAGCACAGAAAATTAACTGAAAAGCCACAGTTAATCATTTTAGTTCCACCTGTGCTTTTCTTGCTATGACAGACAAGTAAAATGTTAGATAGCACCCTTACCAACGCTGAGGTTTTATTACAGCAAAGTGTGTGAACAGTATGTTCAGCAGTTACTTGTGCACCATGGAGTTACCAATTGAAAGTAGCCAGCTGGATATTTATTTTTGTAGAATTGTTTCAGATTCTAATTTCATGTGCAGCTGTACATGAATTCACTATGAGCTGATGGTGTTTAATACATTTTTTGATTATTGGTTCATTTATTTGTTTTTTTTACTCTTTGCCAGCCAATGGCCGGTCCTGCCCTGGATTCCCTGGCCAGCAAACTGCTCCCAGACGCCCCAGAGTTCAAACCTAAGTCAGAAAAATCAAAGGTAAAAAGATCTGTGTGATTAGATAAGATTTCTAACAATGCTTATGAATCATCTAGAGTCAAGATCGTAGGAGTAAAAAAGTAACATTTATTAAGCGACTTATTCTGAATTATATTGCACATATTCCCTCAGCTAACCTATTAATTATTATGACCAACTCGTTTGTACAATCACTACAGAATGTGTCCAGTCGCCTCTGTCTCTGTTTTTTGATAAATAGCTTTAATAAAATTTCCTAGAGTAAGAGTGAAGCATTTTTACTTTGATCTTTCACTTGAGTTTAAAATATGTCTTTTAGCAGTTTGATAAATACAGACCCAGATCTAAATCTTTGTAAAGCCTGACAAGTTAAGGTAGAAAACTGGTTACTGTTTAAAGGCATTTCATTTTAGTTTTCATTGTTACATGGCGCCCTCTATAGGTTGTCTACTAGCATTAACTGTGTCAGTGGTCACCTCCTCATGGAGCAACGTGGACTTGTTGAACCTAACTAAGGTGTCAACTTTGTTACAGGGCAAGAGCAAGTCAAAGTCTAAAGTAAGCTGCTGCACGAAGACCTACAAATTAAGTTGGATGTGCACCTTAAATTTAAATGCAAATTACTTAAAATGATTCTGTGTGCTTATAATTAAACCAAAGTAAAAACATACTTGTATATCTCCACCGTGGAGCCTGAACTAAGCTGCATGCGATGCACTCTCCTGCCTCTGCTTCATTAATTTCCCCAAATAATTACATAAAATTACTGCATGCAAAGGCGCTGCCCTTCTTTTCCTATAATATCTTTTCTTTTTTTAATATTTAACTTGTTTTGCAGAAACACCACGCAGAGGACCCATCTGCCACTGACCAGCTAACAGCTCAGCTAAGCTCAGACGTTGTGCCAACATCTACAAGGAAGGGAGGCAAGAGCTAGACCACTGGGTAAGGTGTGATCTCATCCGTTGCACAATTTTACCTGATAAAAGATGCTACACGTTTAACACGACCAGGATAAACATCTTTCCATTGACCGCTGAATGTGTCACGTCTTGCAGGCTTTCGGCGCAGTTTTTCCTCCCGGCCACAGGGACGCATCAGTGAGGGAGCTGCTCTCTGGAAAATGATTCTATTTTTCTAAATCGTCAAGAATGTATACTGGATGAAAGACGAAGCTACACATAACACACGCACATAACACACACACACACACGCACACAGCTCTGCGTGCAGCACCTGTCTTGCTTTTTAAAACAAGATGGAGAATGAGTGATGAACAGACAAAGAGAGGAAGAAAACGGTGGGGAAAGAGAGGTAAAGTTAGGTGTGCTAAGGGAAGGAAGGCGTTGCTCGTCAGAGTCCTGCATGTACACCCCAGCTGACAGTTTCTATTTTTCCAAAGGCACTAATATCACAGCACACAGCTTATCTAAGCTTGGTGCTGTGACCTTGGTTGGGGTAGTGGTGACTGTCGGCTTGCGTTGGAGCAGTGCGCAGCGGGTGTATACTGTCGGGATGTTTGTGCAATCTTGATGACACAGAAAAGCCACATTTTCTACCATGATGTGGTCGGATGCCATTAAGACACTAGTGTACAGCTTAGTTTGCTTATAGTTTGGACAATACATAGTTTACATTATTGAATATGTGGAGGATTTCCAGGAGGTGTTCTGCTTATTTCTGTATCCGATAGAGTGCCTTGCAGATGGCTTTTACTTTCTGAAGAGAAATATCTGGCAAGAGAAAAATATAATTACTGGTGTCCAGAAGTGGTTACAAGCTTTGTAAACTGCCCTTGTTTGTATACTGTAAAAAAATATATAAGACAACACTGTATAATTTAGAAAGGGCTTCAAACTGTAAAGTCAGAAATCAGTATACTTTCCCCAAGTTTTTTTTTTTTCATGTCAGAGGTTTTGTGTGGGAATGAGTCAAAAGATGATATTTTTGATGTGGGAATACTAATTAAATAAATAAATAAGTTGCTTTAGAGTCTGGTTTCCACGATTTTTGTAAAAACTGATAAACAACAGGAATGGCCTTGATGTATGGAGAAAATCCTGCAGGAAATCAATAAACACTGTTACAGGTGCGAGGGAAATGTCTATGTGTTAAAGTGAACAAGAACAGAATCTCCTCTGAAAGTGTTTTTTCTCTGCTCTTGACTGAGGGGGTTTTCACTCTGCATACAGTTGTAGCAGCCCACTTCCTTTTGACCCAGGGGCGGGGGCTTACTACGAAACTTCATGTGAAACATATTTCAAATGTGTGGGTTTGATGTGTGGGGAAAAAAATAAAATAAAATAAACAAATAAAGACAAATACAACTTGCAGCAGAGAAAGAATGCTTGTCTGAGTTGTATTACATATTTTATTTTTGTTTACAATATTTCAAATAAAGATTCAGACAGTGGGATAATTCTAAATTACTGTAAAACACATTTTACTAATGTTTCAAATTTGTTAGGCTTTACTTTGAAACTACACATTTCTAATTGCGAGGAATGACACTTTGGAGAAAAGCTCCAAAAGGCTTAACTAAATAAAAATTAAGATCTAAAATTAAACATAAAAGATTTCTGTAACCTCCTGCTGGAAAATATATTATCATTTTCTGTGGTTATACAATCTTTCTACATCTAAAAGCAAGTTTTTGTTTAAATCACAAAATTAAAGGACAGCACAGTAATTAAGGTCAAAAATATGCTGAAAAGAGTAAACAGTTTAAAATTGATTGTCAAAAGTACAAATTGTAAATGAAAATAAAATCTATACAAAAGCAAAATAGATTATATACATGTTTGCAAATGTTTGATTAGAAAAAATTCACATGAATCAGAGTGCAAAATTTTAATATTCTCAGGACGTCAGTGGTTTTTATTATCAACATTCATGGAGATTGGAAAAATAAACATTTTATTTCACGTTACTTGATTAAAAGTCTTTAATCTGAATGTAAAGAACAGAGTTATTGTCAAACTACTATATAGTTCAAACTGGATGTTGACAAGGAGGAGCTTTGAAAGTATTTGATCCACCGAACCGTTGAACCACACAAAACATTCTTTATACGTTCAATCATGAGCAATGACATCTTGTTGGCAGCAAAATATTCACCGCCGATGTCACTGACGTGTGAATAAGACATTTTTTCTTCAACAAGAACTTAACACTGTGAAGGTTAAAGAAATGTCAGTGCACCATTTAGATTAAACGTATCTGCTGGTCTTCACTTGTTTTTCAGGAGCCACCCGCGGCCTACGGAGAGATCAACAAGGTATTTCAAAAAATAATAAATAAGCTAAGTACTGTGGTCACAGTGGAATTACAAATGAAACAGGGCCGTAACTGCATCTGAGGACACTGAGGTCATGTCTTCCTTATTTTTGTGTAAATTTGTTATCTGGGAGGAATTATATTCCACATTTAAAAACAAATATGTGATGAGCATGTAACAGGCTGATTTCAGTGTTAGTTGACTTAATATTTTTAATTTTTGTGTACATTTACAACACATGCGAGAATAAATTTAATAAATGAATAATTCTGTATTTCTCAACCAATTTCTCCAAAGTGTGAAAAGGGCTTTGAAATAGAGTTTAGAAATAAAACTGTATTAACACTTTATTTTACGGACCTGTGATTTCCTATGAACCATACTGGAAAGCGCTAAGTAAGTTGGTGCTAATTACAGGAAAAATAGATACAAAACATTTGAATTTGAGATTAGTTAAGTTTCAGAATCAAAATCAGCTTTATTGGCCAAGTATGTGCACACAAAGAAAAACTATGCCTCCGGCTTTAAGTTGCTCTCAATGCTACTCAGAGTTACGGGAAGATAAAAATAGACCTACAGCTGAAAAGAGGACAACAAAGCTGAACAAAGATAAAACTGTTGCATTTCACAGCTAAAAATAACCAAGGAGCTTGTAAAGGAGGTGAAAAAAATATATACGTATAAATAAAAAGCAATAATGAACAACAACATACAAGTTTATGAGCAGTTGTTAATTTATTGACAAGTAATTTCCTTGAAATAGCTGCTTTATTTAATTGAAAAACCGAACAGCTAACCAATAAATACAAAGGCTATAAGATGCTTTCGTTTTGGTGTCAGGGTGGGGTTAGGTGCGGTAGTTACTAAAATTGTGGCTACAGGCCTAAATGGAAAAACAGTATTAGATAAAAATAAATAACTTACTTTCTTTTGTGATGGTGCGGGCATCTCCGTGTCCTTATTTCTACAGCAGATCAAAAAGTATTGTTAAGAACTTGTTCACACACGTTACAGTGAAATAAAAGTTTAAATCTAGAAAGGCTGAAAATTCCCAAGTAAAATATGCAGAATTTAAGACTTTTCAGCTTTCCAAATCATTCACATTTACTGACTGCAAATTAAACATCAAACAACACAGTGGCATGTGCCTGTATACATGGAGGCTGTTCCTTTAGGTTTATGCTGTCAGATTGACTTACTATTGCAGTACAGGGTGGTGATGATGAGGAGTAGAAGGAGGAGGCCACAGCCGCCGGCCAGTGGGCCCAGTATGATTGGAGGACAAAACAGGGAAGGATTTGTTGTCCCTGCAAAGCATGTGCTCACTTACCACCTGTTTCTACTCACAGCAACATAAATGTGAAGATGATAGGGACTGATTTGGAACATTTACCTTTCTTGTTATTGTTACAAACACATGCTGTGGTAGATGCGCACAGACTCGGTTTGGCGGTGGTCCGTGTTACTTCGGCCGGAACTTCAGCTTTTTCTTAAGAGAGAGGAAAGATGTGATGGGAAGTATCACTGGAAAGCGTCCATCAGATCATCATTAGACCAAATTTATAAAGCAAAACTCACCTCCAACCACTCGGGTTACTCCTCCGAAATTCAGTTCATTTCCTTTGTGAAGTGAACCGCAGCTATAAATGCCGCTGTCACGGGCTTTGTTGAACGACTTCAGTGTTAGGATATTTTGTGTGATCTTTGAGTCCGTAAACATAGTAGAGAAAGAGTCTGTGGCTTTCTTCAATATGCCGTTGTTGCTGAAAGATGCAATGAATTTCATCCCAGAGTTGTCTAGCACTCGAAACCAGATGATCATTGATCCTGTCCCACCAGGTGTACAGCTGATGTCAACCTGATCCCCCTCCTTTATGGTTTGGACTATTTCTTTATCAGCTCCAGAAGTAATTTCTAAAAGATGTAATAAAATGGGAGCAGTAAAATCATTCATCATCCAAAAGCCAAACACTAGAGAATAGTTCAGAGCTGCCACACGGCAGTGAATAGACTTATCAGTAAAATGTAGACTTACTTTGATAAAACACCAGAATCACCAGGATCTGAATCCACTTTTGGTCCATTTTAATCTCGCAGACGACAATAGCTGGTGAACACGTCTTTGTGGTGTTTGTTGGAGTCTGCTAGGAGATAATTCAGTGAGATATCAAACCCCGCCCCACCTGTAACCTTCTTCTCTGCTGTGTCAAATGGGATCATTGCAGTTGAGTTTTGCAGAGACCTCCTGCTGCACGGTCTGCAAGATGTTTGAAGTTGAGCCCACCGATCTGTGCTTAACACCTCTGCCTCTGGTTTGAGGCATCGAACAGTAAAACTTCATCGTCGATATACTGATACACAAACGCAGCAGTGCACAGTAAGTAGGCTGACAAAGATGGGGCAGGAAGTGTGAGAAGTGCATGCTGAACAAACTTTATTAAGTCTGTGTAGCAGCCCACTCTATGCATACACAACTCTACGCTGGTTCTGCTAAAATCAAATGGAGAATTTCAAGCACAAATTTCGTTTTTATACCCAATGCAGGTCCAATCCTGCCCTGATGAAGTGCCCTCGAGCAAGAATCTCTGCCAGCTGAGGGCCACTGCTCTGTGGTTAACTTTGACCTCTTACTTCCCTCCTGTGTTTGATGTGACTCAGAGAAGCTTTGGACTGATTGATTATATCCTTTGGAATTCCAAAAAGAAAAGTAAAGCAATATTACACCAAAGTAATGCCAGTAAAATAACATAGAAGGTAAACAATGCAACATGTCCTAAACATATTCTGTATTCTGCAAGAAGACATGATACAGTATTTGCTGTGACGCTTCTCAATGCTGCCTGCTCTTGTGTGAGATTTGGTTTGCTGGTTCAGAAGACAAAAGGCAGAGTGAGGTCGGCCATCAGGACATGCTCTACACCTGAGTCACTTAAAGTGGTGTCTCAGCTCACTCTTTTCTCTTCTGTCTAGGCCTCCACCTGGCTCATCCTTATTTATATGTTATTCTATTTTAGCACAAGTTGATAATGAATTTTATTTTGAACCTTTATTCATATCTGAATTTCTGCCACTTCTGCCTCGGCCAGTTTGTGACAGGCTTACTGATATTGTATTTAAAGTAGTAAATAGTTAAGAGCCAAGTTGTGCTGATAGTCTTCATTAAAATAAGCCTGTCAAACTGTAGCATCACCTCAAGTGGCATGCTAAATAAAACTATTTTCATCTCTACCGCACGGCTCACCACCAATGTCACACTTGGTTATCATATGCAGTGTGAACGTCACTGCAGCAAGATGAACATTTGAACCACTAGATGGCAGCAAAAGCAGGATGTAGAGCTCTGTCATTGACATTAACATTGACATTAACCAGTAAAGCATTGAATTATGAGTCACAAAACTGCTGCTGCTCTGGTCTGTAAGGACAGATTTTTAAAAGTATGTTGCATTACTGACCACGCCCAATCAGGGATGTTACAGCAGCTGTTTTACCTTTGGCAGGTGAAAAAAAAGCTAATGGAAAACACCTGCTGTGAGATGAGCAGACGGGGTGTGGCTTGAAGCACAACACGCTTGGATGTTTGAGCCCACAGAGAGCGGAGTGGCAGTTTAATGTTTTCAGTGGTTTGGTGTTTATAGACAATGAAATCAGGGTTATTTCACATTAAATAATTTTGGCCTGGACCTGAAGACAATGGGGTTTTTTTAGCCTGTGGTGAAGTGTGATATTCGAAAGACGTGGATATTCCAGGCATAGAGGGTCTAACAAAGGATTGTACTGAGTTGCATTATGGGAAAAGCAGGATCCAAGAGTTTTGCTAAGCTTGTGCTCTACTGCTTCAATTTTGATGATTGTTTTTATAAATCCGTAAAACCAACCTTTATGGGAGTGGAATACTAAATTGTTGGAATATCTCTGTAAGATTTTGGAAAGCTAATACTTTTATGTTTGTACTTCCCAATGAATGGATTACATGACTAGGTTCAGATACCTGGACAAGTTTTACACCTGTCTGATGGCTTGTGGCCCATGTAAAGCTGTAGTTAACTGCTAATCAATAGGGATGAAAAATGTAAATGACCCACGTTGTGAAATAACAATTTCCATTAAAAGGACATAGCTTCTGCCCTAACAACAATTAAGCGTCATGTCACTTCATGCGAAAGCTTGTCTTACAGTGAAGTGAAACTTCCTTTAGATGAACTGAGAGATCTTCAGTGGCTATGGCGCAACCCAGGGCCCGTTCTATTTCCTGTTCAGTGATGGAAAGTAAATGCACCGATTTAGTAATGGGCAACAAGTGCTGACATTTTGCTCTATTGTGGGCGATTTATCTGTTCCATGGGTGGGAGGAGAGACACTCAGAGAAACAGAGGGAGAATTAAATACAGCTGTGCTGGAGGGTATTTTTTTACACTGTCACATTATTTCCTTGAAATACAGATAAAAATTAACTTTTTTTTGTTTTGTTCGTTTTATAAATTACTTTGAGATTTATTTCGAATGAAGACACGATGGAAACCGGGTTTAGGTTTTCAGTAAGCAGGGGATTCTGTTGATTCTTTGTGTCAGAGGGGAGACCCAGTCAAATCGCTCTGTTAGCCCACTTCACCTTTCCATATCTCCGTTTCAGGTTTGAGTCACACACAAACACACCTGCATGGGCTTCCCTATCTTAGTCATACAGGGGGTCTCCAACCTGAAACTCACATCTATCTTTGTGTGTGTGTATGTATGTGCGTGGATGCAGTGGGTGACCAGGGGAAGCCAGTGACAAAGAGAGTCCCCTCTACAGTGGTACTGCCTAACTTGACATTCAAATACAGTCAGAAGAGACGTTTTTTACATTCTGAAAATAGCAGCACCATCAATACCAGTAAATCAACATACCTGCTGCTTGTTCACCAGTTCTTTGTTGCTTTGGTTCAGCTGCTCACTGCTCTGTAGCTGTACTGGAGGTTCCAAGAAATATGGGATCTGAAGTTGTGAAAAAGAAACCAAGAGCAACAAGAGGAGTAAGTAGGAATGGAGAACTTGGAAAGTGAGGGATTGAGTAGATGCCCATACTCAAATATGTGTTTGTTCATCATTTATTATGTTATAGAGACTTCCTGTAAGGACTGTATCTATATGTGGATAATTTCTGTATTTAAATTTACCTTTTTGGCTTTTGTTAAGAGAGCTGAAAGACTGGTCCACAAATATATTTAACTGGGAATTTTCATTTTGAATGTACAAAATGTAACATGGAATAGGTGCACAAGGTGAATTTATCCAGAAAAAGATTGTTCACTGTTTCTGTGAACTCTAAAATAGAACTATAAAATGAACTATAATGAACTATAAAATAGGTCTGCTGGATCCTGTGTCTGCATCATAAGACATTTGATCCTGTAAAGCACGAGCTGATGTATTACACAACTTGTGGTCTGCAGGATTTTCACCACAAATAGCCCAGTTCCATATTTTTATGATTCGACACAGCTTAACATTTACCTTTTTGAAATCACATATTTTAACAGTTCACAACTGACTTAATATGCTGGTGTGTATTCTTATTGCGTCATTTAAATGTAATGGATTTAAATGTAAAACTATTGCATTTTACAGAAATGATCACTACTATAGAGAATAATGTTTTTAACACCTCTGAAAGTGTCTGTTAACACACATGCTAATATATGTGCTGACAGGGTATTTTGTATTATGACATCAATTAAAATAAAAACAAATTACAATTCAATTATTCTTCGCTTCAACATCTGCCACATATTGTAAGCCTCTGTCTTTTAGGTGTCTCTGAGATAAACTGACTGCAGTCAGATGATGACAAAAGTTAAAGTTACAGCGTACATTTAGTGAAACCGTTATGCCTTTACGTACAATTTAAAGCTAACTTTAGCAAAAAATGTAATTAGTGCAAGGTGTATTTAATACATTTGAAACTTTTAAACCATAATATAAATACACACAATTTGCTTCTCTCTAACACTTTAAAAATTGAATTAAATTTGACAATAATAACAACTTAAAATAAAAATAAAAACAGACACATGTTGGTGGGTGGTACATATTTATCAGAAGGTGCAGCCTACATTTTTACCTTTGTAACCGTAAACAGCAGAAATCAATCCTCTGTATTAGACGTTTAATCTACTGCTGGCATCTGCATTCATTCATTCGTTCGTTTCCTGGAAATGATGAATGTGAAAAAACATTGACACAGAAAGATAATGATGTACTGTACAAGCATGCTAGTTAATAAGGTACATGTAGCTAAATCTGTTTAATACAACATCCCCATAATAAACCCAACCTTCATAAAGATTGTTTGCAGTTTTCTTGAAACTTATAGAGGTGTTAATTACGTTAACCAACGTTATCATCGTCTTGGTCTTCTGTGGTGCTGGTGATTTGTATTGCTTTATACTGAGAGCTATAACAGACATGTTGTCACTCCAATAAGTGTAGTTTCGTATTAAACTGGCAATCTTGGTCTAGTCCTCTGTGATTGTATTTGTGGTGCAACATATAGGCAGGAGTTTTGAATGAAAATGTGTTTCTACATTTGTTTGATTTCGACAATTTAACGCAACCAGTGTTAGCTGTATTTTACTAATCTAGACTTAGTACCTAAACTATTACCTTTACTGCCCTTTGTTTTATTATATTAGTAATTATGATTTTTAAATCATTTAACACCCAGCTCACACACACACACACACACACACACACACACACACACATATATACACATTTTATATTCATTCATTGTGTTTAAATGCATTTGGTAATGGATCTGTATTTTATGCTGTATTATATCATATACAATAAAACCCAGTGCAACAAAAAGCTGTCTTAAGTTTTCATTTAAGTTGTTTTTTGTTGTATTCTCATTTCCAAACTGTAACGCTCTTTCTGTCTTTCTACCTCTGTCTCTGTCTGTGTCTCTGTCAGTGCTTGTGGTTGGGTCTGTGGTATTTTTGTGGTCTTTTTGTTTCAGAGACTAGATGAAGAGCTCAAAGCTGAGCGAAGCGATAGCATCTCAGTGAACACGTCTCTGTCTCTTCTCTCTCTCCAGCACACAGGAAAGGGTCGCGCACACTCCCTGAGACCCCGAACAACCACCAACTAAGTTTCTTTACACTCCTCTATTGCACAGGTGTGCATGTGTGTTGCTTGTGTGTGTGTGTATATGGAAGAGAGATGGATAGAGAGAGAGACAGCAAGAGATGACTGCGTAGCCAGTAATTTAAGATTAAAACAATAAAGCTTGTTGGCACATACTGGAAACAGTTCAATAGAAACTGAGTGTGATGCAAGTTTACGCATCAAAGGTAAAGAGAGAAACCAAACCCCGTCACTCACCTACTCAACTTCCGCCAAACACAATATTGGCAATGGATGTACAACACCCACTTCCAAACATCTCTTTCTTTTTTCTTCCATACACATGCACAGAAAGCGGTTAGAAGTTTGATACAACTCTACAAACACTTTGAAACAGACACAGTGTTTGGCCTCTAGGTTATACCTGTATTATTCCTGCTGTTGCAAAAGTGCCCTTGAGCAAGGTGTTCATCAGCGTCATTTATCTCTTGTTAACTCTTTTCTTTTTGCACTTATCTCTATGTACAGAAGGCACTGAATAATTGTGAAAAAGGACATCCGTTTATTGATGGGTTTAATTACAGACAGAATAACACTTTTATTAGCTATAAAAGAAGCAAGTCACCACTTTAAATTATTGGAAATACAATACAATTTTATTGATGCTCACCAACAAATCAACTTGACAAGGCTGTTTTCTTCAAGATAGATATGTGAACAAATTGCTTAAAAATACTGTGAAAGACAAAAACCCAAATAAATACGGAGGAGCGCAAAAAAGCAAATGAGCTAATACTGTATTACAGCTGTTTTGAGGTGCTTTTTGTATGTAAATAAGCTAATGAGGTTTGAGCTTACTGAAAAAAATATTGCTGTTTTGTCCTGATTTAATAATAACCTATAAACGAAAGCTACCGATCACAAACATGCTGAATCAAAAAAAGCACCTGCATAAATGATATTGTCATCTGCATATTGAGTATTGGCAAAAAAACCCCACAGAACTTGGCAGATCTCTGGGGCTATCTTGTAATATAACAAAAAACAGTCAATATATCACAATATGTTACATGTTTGCTCCTGCTGAAAACATAAAGCTCTTCTCTGACTGAGCACACACTGCATAGTACATAAACATTTCATGTTTGTTGGCAGAGCAGATATCCAGGAAGAATCATGTCCTTCATGCTCCACTGGATGTTGGCTCGAGTGAAGCACTTCAGCCACTGCAAACACAGAAGGATGTTAGTGTGTATGAAAGACTTTTAATATTCATACGGCATAAACAACCTCTGATTTTAGCATTTATCGTTCCAGTTTTACTTGATGATAACTATCACACATACAATGTTTAATATATAAATATTTTGAATTACACAAATAACATACCTTGAGTGGGACATAAGCTGTAGATGAAGAGCTTTAGGTCATCAACCTCTTCCTTAACAAAGAAAAGACAAAGGAAAAGGATTAAGGTATCGGTTGAAATTAAAAATAACAGCTGTTTTCACCATTTCTAGTAATCTACTTACTTCACAAAGTGGTGTCGACATTTTTTGGGAAGTCCTATAAGTAAGACCATGTGCAAACAAGAAAAAACACTTGTATTATATAATTGTTTTTACTCCAACATATACAACTATTTTGAGCGGAATGTGCTGAATCGTTTGGCATGATTCTCTTCAAAATCTATACCTTTCCTGACCTAAATTCATATTATTTAGATCACTAAGCCAGAGGACTACTCACGGCTGAAGTAGTACAGAATGCAGATGAGAGCTAGAGCCAGGGCCGCAATAAGTCCAACCAGCGGCCACAGAATCAGGTAACCGCAGCCATCTGGAGAAAACACATAACATATACAGTACATGGTTTAATTTTAACCACTTTTATATCTTGTTGCATTTTAGCTAGGTAATATATCAATCAATAATCAATCAATCATTAGATGTTTTTTTGTTGTTGTTTTACATTGTCTGTGCAAAAACTACCTCTTCTGTTACATTTACATCATCGCAATATGGTACGGTGCACAAGATTTATACCGTTACAATATATATATTTACAGATTTGAAGTGCTGATGTATCATGAGACACATATAAAGTCAGATCTGTAAGCAGCAGCGCAACTAACAAATGCTGCACCACCACAAGTACTCTAAGTGCTTTTTTCTTTATCAAAAAATCCCAAATAAATTACCCTGTGAAGACGACTTCTTAGAGCAGCGACAGACTGAGTTGGCCGGTGGTTTGCGTTTTGTCTTAGGAGGAGGTGGTGTTGGAGGGATCACTGTCAGAAAAAGACAAAACAACAACAAAAGACAAGTGAAAACTAAACAGCGGTGAAGGAAGAATGTAAAGCGTGTTTTAGGGGATATTAAAGGAGAACCCATGTTCCATCATGATAAAATGATCCTGACTTGGATCTCACCAACAAATTCTCTCCACAAATACTGTACATAATGTATGTTGTTCGCCTGTGTGACTCTCCAGTGCAGACCTCTAGGCCAGTGGACAGTTTTTACTTCAGATTTGTCTCTTTTCACATATTGATGAATAAACTCTTTTATCCGTGATGTGGAAACCTTTTTTGCTATTTATTTTACTCTACATTAAATCCTGGTACTCAACTACAATCCAAAATAAATGGAAACTATAATAATTCTGATGCACACCATATACATGTATACATTTCTACATTAACAGCGGTCACTGTGTTGAGTGCTACTGAGATTGTTTGGAGTGTCCACTACTTCAAGTGGTTGTATTAGACCACCGCAATCAGGTAAGCGAGACAAACTATAAGACGTTTGATACTGAATAAAATAAAAAGAAAGTAGACAGTAGCGAATAATATGACAGGAAAGGAGGAACTCAAACTGGGGATGCCGCAGTTACATGCTACATTGTGGTACAATCTTCATTGCACAATACATTTTAAATTTTGTGTTATGTCATAATGCATCAGATTTAAATGCAGATGTTTTGTTCAGATCAGGAATTCAGTCGGATTTACTCCTCCACCTGCCACCTGAATTCGGACAGATGTCCTGAAACTCTCTCAGCTGCCTGATATTTAACTGCAGTAAATTAAGTTTTAAGAGATTTAAGAATACAAACCTCCCGGCCGAAGGTGAATCCCAGGCTTCCACATTTCTGTGTTTTTCCTGTCCTTGAGAACACATGAATAAATCCCTGCATCCTCTTCTGTCACATTGATGATGCGTAGCATAAAGGATGTGCTTTTCTTGCTTAATCTGAACCGTGCTTCTTCCACACCATTCGCGTAAGTAGCACGGTCAGCATTGTTGCATTTGCCTAGGTACTTTACTGTACTGTACTGGCTGGAAATACTGCGGAACCAGTAGACAGAGTCACAGGAGATGTTAAGGCAGTCACACTCAATAACCTCTGTACTGTGGATTTTAGGATAAAGAATGTTGACGGCTTCTTGTTGCAGGATCTGGCTCGAACCTAGGAGTGGAAATAGAAGAAGGTTTGAGAGTTTATCCTATTTAATAAACTTGTATTATCATTGCAACAGACACATTTGTAGTACTATGAACAACTTCTACACGTCCAGTATGGGAGTTCAGGGTCATCATTAACTGTTGGAGCTCTAAAACACGACAGCGATGTCAAAGCCAAACACCTTTTCTAAAAAGCTTAACTACAGTTTGAGGAACAGCTTTAAGCAACAGCACATGCACAAGCTCTCCTACGTAACAAAATTACGAAGGGAGAAGAAAGTACAAACGTAACCGGCAATATAGTATAGAAACACTACAACTATCACCAAACATGTAGAAAGAATGGAAATGAAGCAGAACTATGAAGAAACATCTTGTACGTATTTCAAATGCTGTCAGCGTGACCTTTTGAAATTGCTATAAGGGGAGACTTTGTGCAATGTTTAAGTGTGCCTTCATTAGAAGAGCTATTTCATCTAATTTTAGAATCAGTTCCAGTGCCTATCTTGTGTGCTTTCGAGGCACATATGTCAGCATATACCTGTTGCAATAACTAGTCTTATGAAAAATCTAAAGATAAGCACAAATTCAAAAGCTTCCAGTGTGGAAAGGTTAAGGCTCACTGGTCTTGGATGATCATTTCGTTCTTCTCTGTATGTAAATGCACAATTGCGTTATGTTCAAGAACGCACCCAAATGATGTAATCTTTATCCAATGTGTTTCGCTATACAGTCCAATTACAATTCATTTCAATGCCTTGATAGAGCTACATATAAAATGAAATCATAAAATCAATGTAAATATAAAATTGAGACTGATACAGACCTACCACAGAGCGCAAACAGGTAGTGTGTTCTTACCCTTATAATGCATTATCACTGTACCTTTAATCAAGATTGTACACATTAAAACGATGTAGTTAAATAACAGTATCAATAAATTTAATACATTTAAAATAACTTCCATGGCAGTTTGGGCATTACAGTTTGACCAAATTAACCTACAAAGGCTACGGTGCCCAGCTTGTACTTAAACCGCCCGTCTCATGTTTGAATATTTAAGGCATATTTCATCTTTTGGTATAAATTATTTTAAGACTGTAGCCAAGACAAGTTAATTAAGTGAAATTAAACATCAGACAAGCTTCAGTTTGAGTAGACAACAACAAATCCCTCGCTACAGGCCCCTGACTGAGCAATGATATTGAGAATGCCGGAGGCCTAGAACAACAAGAAAACAACAAACAGACAAACTTAGTGATCTTACCTGACGTCCACAGCGATACTGTCAACAGTGTCCATGCCAGCGGCAGAGGGATCATTTTGTCCGGTTGCCAGTGTGTGTACGCACGGGTGTATCTTGAGTGGTAGCGGAGGGACGGTGCTGATACTTTCTTTTCCTGCTCTCTGTCAGAGATGAGGAACTGAGCTGACAGGGCCCTGAGTCAACAAGGTAACACCCCAATGTGACACACACAGGACCTATCAGAGTGGGCCATACACCATCCAAGGGATTTAAACATAACACACACACATACTGCAGGAAAAATAACTTAATTTGAAATGTGCATAAAACATTAACAGAGAACTGGCAAAATATAAAGAATACAAATAATGCTAATCATCCGATTCTGACATTCCTGACTGCACTTACTTAAAAAAATTTTGTACCCAACAAGTAACAATTGTGTTTTCACCTCAGAGATGTGGGTTGTTCAAGAAGAAAGATGCAACAGATTCAACATACATGACATACATACAGTGATCATGACAAACCGCTGAAAAAATGTGGTGATGTTTCATCAGAGTTGACATGATGCCACATATCAAGCAATAAAAAAGTTGTATGTTCACAGAGCAGCAGTTTGCAGGGATGTGGTCTCTCTGCCCAGGTGCATGACCTAGAGCTCAGCAGAGTCCTACATACGCAGCTCCATGCCTCACTGCAGAGCACGGCAAGGGAATACCAATGTATGGAGCCTAAACTACACGTATTAAGTGGAAATTAAAGATTGGTGACTCAAACACTGATCCACAATGCTGTAGATTATTTTTAAATAACCACTGGTGTGTGCACATAAAGCTATTACAGCTCTTTCTTATAACAAACTTATTTAAGTGAGTATTAAGTACGGGGTATAAAGCCTATCAAGACACAGGAAAGCACTGTAACAAAACTCTGTGAGATTTGTGCCAAAGAAACGCACACAAAACTGAATTCCTCCAGTAGACAATGAATGAATAGGTGATGAATAGTCACCAACTCATTTCCTTCTTGTCACATGAATGCATTAATAATGATTAAATCAAACTTCTTCATTCTGTCCTATTTTTTTTTCAACTACCAACTATTTTCATCATTTATTCATTTGACAATTAGTTAGTGAATCGTTTAGTTTATAAAATGTTAGAAAATAGTGGAAGAATTGCCGTCGCAATTTCCAAAAGCCTAAGGTGACATCGTCAGATTGTTTGTTTTGCCAAATATCAGTAATTTCAAAAGGTACTTCATTTATGATGATTTAACACAAAGCAAAACATCAGAGCCTTATATTTCCAAAGCTGAAACGAATGAATGTTTTTGCATTTTTGCTTGATAAATGACACAATTCATCAATTATCCAAAAATTCTTGACTGATATTCTTACAATTGGTCAACTAGTCGTTTTGGTTGGTTGCATTCAGTGGATATTTCAAATGCTAAGACTGATAACATACACAGAAGTCTATACATCAACCCCAAATCAGGCCTCACTTATGAGCAGCAGTGACTTACATTGGCACACTGGATTGGATAGTGTAAAGAAGGTGCTTGAGATTTTCTTGCAGTTGATATCTTACTTTAAAACGAGATTTGAATCACTTTACTCCACTTTAAAAGGTAACATCTCATTAATTAGAAGCTATATTTCATTTTGTGGCAGCCTTCATAAAATGAGGACTGACTGTTCAAATTATCCCCAGAACTCAGAATTTCCCTGACCAAACTTTTGAGCGCTTCCGAGTGGTATGTCTGGATTATTTTGTGTGTGTAAAAGGTTAGGGTGCAGAAAGGTCTGGTGGGGGTCTTAAAGTGAGAGGATGTGGGCACCCCATAGCTCTACGAGGGGTCGAAGACACGAGCGCAACAGGGAACGAGACCACAGGATTCTTTGAAAACAGGAGATCTCAGGGGGCTTCAGAGCTGCTTCTTTACACATCGCCGAGCTGTAAAGCCTTTGTTGGTCTGCCTGCTCTGACGCTTCAAGTCAAAAGCTGCCTGCTGAGAAGTTCTAATTTCATTTTTTTCCTCCTCTCAGCCAATTTTGTTATTTCAGAAAAGACACTAACTTGTTCTTGTTACTGTAAGTCTCTCTGTTTCGGTGTTTGTTTGGTTCTTATTAGCAGTGCTTTAAACAAATACTATTTCAAGTTGAGACTCACTTTAGAAGCTTTTCATCTTACAGCCTCCACAAGACTTCTGTAACAGACTATATCAACTGATCAGTCACTCAACACTGGTGCAGTAATCAAGTATCTTCAGCAATTATTTAACTCTGAAACATCATTGGCACGTTGTTTCGTGCATGTTTTTGATTTATAACACTTTGACTTAAATCCAGTGATATCCTGCTCTCCTCTTTCAGCAAGCCACATAATGTGCACCAGTCTGCTCTCAGGATCCTAACACAATCAAACATCTGATATATGGCAATGAACCAAGCAAATGTTAAACGTTCAGCATATTGTGCACATTAAAAACTTCTGGAAAAATAAATGTAGAAAAATGTCACAATCAATCAGTTTGTGAATATTAGACCACCACTCAAGTCTGTTCTCAGTCCTTCAAACCAAAAACCTTTTTCTAGAATTCTGGCTTTTAAGAAAGCCAAACTAGGCCACCGTCATAAATCACAAAGCTGCCCAAGTTTGAAATTTGTGTTGCATTTACTTGTAACGTTTTGCTTTGGTCCACAAGCGACCCAGATGATAATTAAAGAAAGCAGAACTTTATTATACAAAGACAAAAAAGGTGTTGTAGGAAAAATAGGTATGCTGTGCCACATAGATCTTAAAGAGGCTCGTTAAGTATTCAGACAATTATTATTTTCAATGTGAATTTCCTTGATTCATCGATCCTGGTTGTTTGGTCTAAAATGTTGATCAGTGTTTCCTAGAGCTCAAGATGATGTCCTCAAATGTCTTTTTTGTTCACAACCCAAAGGTATTCAGTTTACTGTCATCAAGTACTAAAGAAACCAGAAAATATTCACATTTCAGAAGCTGGAATCAGATGATTTTGATGTTTTTTTGTTACACAAATTACTCAAAACATTAATCAATTATCAAAATAGTTGCAGATTAATTTTATAGTTGACTAATCGATTCATTGTTGCAGCTCTACTATGCTATACTATTCTATTCTGGGCGTACACACGTATCTATAGAGCCACTGTATATAAATGGCTGCATTTAGAATATTGTTTTATTTTATTTCAATGTTACCATATTTTAATACACATTTAATTATCTGTTAAGTTCTGTGCGTGTGGCATGAAGGGACTACAAACTTTCGTTTCATTATACAACCTTGTGTTGTACAATGACAAATAATCAACCTTGTAACCTTGAGACTCTAAAGGACATATTTAAAACAAATACACTGTTTTGAGTGAATCCTAATGAGTCAAAAGGACTGAAGGATTGGAAATTATAATTAATTGCAACGACTTTAATTTTCCTACGTTCAGTCGCCTTTAAGTACTATAAACTGCCTTTGTTCAACTCATCATTGACTGCATCTGAACATGAATTCTCAAGTTTGTAAAGCGCTATCCTCAGTTGAACCTTTGCACCTGTCTGACCCCAAACATTTTGTGTTCTGTGGATGTGCAAAAACTTCCATAACACATGCACACACAGACAATGCACTGTAGACTAGGGCAATGCCTCAGCACTCTCATGTGCTGCAGTGTGGGCAAGAGGTACAGGGTTTGTCATATTTGTATTATTCCATTATATCCAACATGTGCTGAACCTCTCTCCATCTCTAAAAGACTTCTTTCGACCTATGTGCCCCTGAGTGAAAACACACTGAACTTAGAAAAAAATGAAATGACTAAGCTTCTACCATCTCTGGGCTTTTATTTACTTTACTGATGTTCTGAATGAAGCTCAACAGCGCCAACCACAGGCTGCTAATGGGATCACAAGCTATTAAATCCTTGCTAGAAGCAGACAACATAATCTAACACAGTTTAATTTACTGATGTGTGAAGAGACAAGGGGACTTGATCATTTCAAATGATTGGCAAGAAAAGAGAGCTCTTCAATATTACAGCCAGCAATTAATGACTATGTGCAAATGAATCCAACCAAAGACATTATTAAGTGTCATAGTGAAAAATAAAGCTATTATAGTTGCGGATATGTGTGAGAATGACAAACCCCTCCAAACACACTGAAATAAGAGGGATTCTGTCCTTTCAAACACAAAGTGACTACACATGGCTAGCCAGCTAGCACACCTAAGAAGAACAACACTTTTGGGCTGTCAGAACACATAGTGACAACTGCTTTGTTAAGGCTTTAAAGATTATTTCCGTATATTCAGTTTTTGAGATTTTAAATGTCATGTTCTTGATAATTTCATGTTTTGCCTATATGACAGCAGTTCAAAAGTTAAACTGGGCCTTTTGACTTTAACAGCCCAGGATGGAGTCGTCCCAGAGCTTCTCCTCCTCCGTCCTAGTGTCTACTTTCTCTTTCGTTTTCTTCTTCTCTTTCCTGTGTTTGGGTTTTGCTGGCTCGTCCTGTCCACCATCCCCCTGCTCAACATTCATTTCAGCCTGAATATGAACTTCAGTCTCTTTTCTACCGTCCATCATGTCTTCTGGCATTAAAGTGTCTATCGCCTTTTCCCCACCTTCTGCCCCATAGTCCTCCTCTCGGTTTTTCTTTTCTCGTCTTCTCCGCTTGCCATGATTTTTTCGCTTCATCCGCCTCCTCTCTCTCTCTTCCTCTGACTCTCCAAATTCCCCTCTTCTCCTGTCCCCCGACCCATTATCTCTTTCCCTCCTCCCTCGCTTGCTCCTCTTCTCCTCCTTGTCTGAGTCCTCGTCTCTTGCCTTCCTGTCTCTCTCCCTCCTGTCTCTCTCCCTCCTGGATCGTCTGATCCTCCTTTTTTCTCTGCGCCTGTATTCACTGTCGTCACTGTCACTTGCGCTGCTGCTACCGGAGGAATACGAGGAGGAGTAAGATGATGAGGTAATATACGAGGAGGAGCTCGACTGCTTTCTGCGCCTCCCTCTCTTTATGGGCCGACTAGTGAACAGTGGAGAGCCTGAGCCTAGGAGGACTGGAGGAGGGCAGTTGTAATCCCAGCCGTGGGATGGCAGGGGAGGGCCCTGATATGGAGGACGCCACCCTTTAACTGGATTGTAACAACCAAGGCGGGAGTGATGAGGAGAGTTACAGGTGGGAGGGAAGCTGGGCATAGGTTTGTTCAGTTCTGTGATATTTCCCTTGTTTAATACTTCCACTTCTTCCTCTTCAGCTTCCTCATCCTCCTTCTGCGTGTCTGCCAGAGGGAGGATTTGACTGGTCTTGGGGTTGATTCCACGAGCTTTCTGGACCTGAATGTAATCTGATAGTTCATCTGCAAATGTGCTGTAGACTTTTTGCTGGGATGATTTGCACAGGTCAGTGACCTTCTTCTCCCTGGTCAACAACATGTAAACAGGAATTAGGTTGCTATGCAATTAAGAAGCTCTTGAAAACTCATCGCTTCCGAGAACACTTCCTCTTATAACCGCTAACATGCACTTCCTGTGCTCTTCTTCTTCTATCTCCTTCAAATTCTCGTGTATTGATTGCACTTTTCGATTAACTCTTAAGCTGTTTTTCCATTACCTGTACAGCTCAACTCGCCTCGCCTCAGTTTGGCCGTGCTCCGTTTTCCACTGTAGATAGTACCCACAGATAGTAACAGTTACATTTATTCATTTAGCTGACGCCCTTATCCAAAGCGAGTTACAATTGCTATATATGTCAGAGGTTGCACGCCTCTGGAGCAACTAGGGGTTAAGTGTCTACCTCAGGGACACTGTGTCTCACAGAGGACTCGAACCAAGGTCTCTCACCAGAGGCATGTGTATTATCCACTGCTCCATCACCATCCTGTGAGATAGTATCCTTCAATGTAGCTGGTCGTCACTTTTCTTAAAACTGTCAATATTTGAAATCTACACAGTGGATTTCTCACCTCAAAACTTCTCAGCAGAGGATTTAGCGATAAAATAATGTTTGAAAATTGTAAAATATAAAACTTTCTGTTGCTGGCCTCTGCCTGGCATGCACAATGACGATGCAGTGAATAGTGAGGAATCTCTCTGACCAACCAGTAGTCTGCTGTGTTTTCACGTCACATTTTAGTATCGCCTCAGCTCGCTTGGAAGCTCGCTGGAGGTGATATGAAAAAAAGTACCTGGTAGCACGTACAGGTACAACTTTTCCACAATGGAAAACCACAGAAAGGCCAGTAGAGTCGAGGCGAGCTGGTACCGTGCAGTGGAAAACGGGCTTTACTTTTTCCCCATTGTTTTTATCCTACTGATGCTGTATGCACTAATAGCTCTTAATACTATTTATTGCTGCTCTTAGTATCCATTGTTACTTATAGGTCTGTGACTTTACTGATGCATGTATGTTGTTCATCAAATGTAAGTTACATTTACTTATTTAGCAGTTGGACAAAAGCCAAATGAGTAAATGTAATTGAGTAATAAATGTCACACTAAAACCACATAAAGTGTTGAGCGGACTAAGTATTGTTTTCTTTTGTTCCGCATCTGTAACCAACTTGTTGTTTGTTCGCACTACACTCCTCCTTTATGCACGTTACCATGGAAATTAATATGTGGGCTGACAACCAAACTGAGCTAAAAGAGGCTAGAAGCTGCACAGAGCTGCAGAGGTTACGTATCATATACAGTACAGCAGTGATTAAATTTAGGTATAAATGATGTCACTATGGTGTTTGTCAGAAAATTCTTGATCTTACCTAATCTGGTGTTTGTTGCCCTGCATGTGGGCCTGGTACATCTCCACAGAGTTAAATTGCACGCTACACATCTGACACATCAGGGAGTTGGCTGTAGACAAAAGAAAGTGGGTGACATGTATAAAAGAAGCAAAAGACAAAGAAAGTAATGTTTGCATTAAGTCTTCTCTACAAAGAGATATGTTATGCAGCTTACAACCGAAAGTAGAAATTAATAAAATGTCACAACGTCCAAGGTTAGCATTCTGTGTAACAAATGAAAATTGTTGCTAACTGAATGAAACTCCACCATGTTATTATTTAACATAGCCAGAGTTTGACTAACTGCCCATTGTCAACGTCAGCTTTTTGTCAGAAGGTTATCACGCTAGCACCTACCTGCTGATATCCCACCTACCTGCTACCGCTACTGGGGTGAAATCTTCAGGGGCTGAGGCGATTTGCCGTTTCAAATGTTACTATTTTTTATTTCTTTCATTTATGTGTTAGCATTGGGCTGTCATGCTGTTGCCAGCTTCTCCTGCTTTTATTTGTTACCCTGCATCTTAGATAGATTAAAGGGCACTGCTATGTAGTGTCTCTCTAACAAAGGACAAAACTGCCTCAAGAAATATTTTTCTTCCCATCAATACTGCCTCTTAAAATACACTCAATATTGAGTTGTGCAACTGTGTAAGTTTGCTAGAATTCCTGCAGGGTCTGTTGCCCTTTGTATTATCCTGCTTTGCTGAGAGGCAGGACCCCATGTTACCTTGTTGCACATCATCTCCGAGCTCTTTGAGCAGGTCCTGTCTGGCCTGATTCCTCTGGTGTTTGCGTCCATTGTAGTGCTGCACAGCCATTTGGGGGTTGTTGAAGGAAGCAGCACACAGGGCACAGTACTTGTCAGGGTCCATCAGATCAACCTCGGTGCTAGGGGTTGTTATGGTAGCTGTTGGGTCCAGAAGGTGCTCCATACCGACCTCTGGAGCTGATTTCTGGTCAGTATTAGGAGAATCCCGACTCAGACTTGGTAAAGTACGCACCTCTGTGTACCTGTCTGTGAGTGCAATGAGAAATTGTTGTTTTGAGTTAATTTGTGTTTCACCTTCTGAACTTAGGCAGAACTTGTGCAGATAACTGGATCAAACTGTCAATATATTGTTTATGTGTAAATATTTAAATTCAGATATACAATACCTTTTCTATCACTCAACCCATACTTGCCTGGAGGCTGGAGACCTTGTTTACGAAGATTTTTTGAATGGACTTTGCCTTCGTAGTGTGATCTTGCCACCACGTGAGAACTAAACACCATGTTACACAGCTCACAGAAATGGTCCTTATCTGTAGTCATGGTCTGCTGCAAAAAACAAGAGGCTTATTAAGGAACAGATATTTGCTTCCTGACATGGTATGTAAACTGGAAACAATGAATAAAGAATGATCACTCAGTACATCTCATGATCTACCACATCTTTTGAATATACTCTCTGCAACAGTTGATCTTTCGCACACCTTCAATATAACACCTCTCTCTTATGTCATCATATTCTATTGAGAAGGAAATCATTATGGACACTAAAGTTATGACCCTCAGACTTCTTACCGTTACCGATGCTTGCAGCTTTATGTTTTATGTCCTGGGTTTTCAAAGTGTGAGACGGGCCTCCTTAGGGGGGCTCAGTGAATGAAAGTGACACAATATTACCTTACTTATTGATTTAGTAATCAAAAGGAGATCACACAGAATAAAAACGTGTGAGAGTTCAGAGATACAGTAGTTTTTGGGAACTGTTTCCCCCCCATCAGAATCAGAAACTAATAAATGCCTTAGGACAGAACTTTTGAAAAATCTATTTGGTGTAGTCAGAAGTTATACTAGGTTATTTTGTCTCAAATGTTGAGTGTCTACGGTATCAAATAATATAATCATGATCCCATAGGCATCCAGCAATTGAGCGAAACTTACCAAGTAAACTAAAGATGTGTTGGGGGGGGTGGGGG